>JAPMOQ010012058.1:83863-110354 GCA_026543055.1 Argiope trifasciata
TCCTGCTGTTATACGAAATTGCTCTCCAAACCATAACTCCTGGAGTAGGCCCTTTGTGTCTAGGCCGCAGACAGGTCACTAGTAGGCGTTCACCTGGCCTCCTTCTAACCAGCAAACGGCTATCACTGCGACCAAGGTTTTCATCAGAAAACACAACAGATCTCCACTCCGTCCTCCAATGAGCTATAATTTGACACAACTCACGTCGCAAACGGCAGTGGTTTGGAGTCAGTGGAATGCACTGTACAGGGCGTCTGGCTTGGAGCTGTCCTTGAAGTAACCGATTTGTAACAGTTCGTTGTGTCACTGTGGGGCCAACTGCAGCTCGAATTTCAGCTGCAGACGCAGTACAATTAGCCACAGCCCTACGTCGAATACGACGGTCTCCCCTCTCAGTAGTACTACGTGGCCGCCCGGAACCTGGTCTTCTTGAGGCAGTACCTCCCCTTGACCACTGCCGCCAATACTCATGCACAGTGGATACATTCCTGCCAAGTCTTTCAGCAATATCGCGGAAAGAAAACCCACCTTCTCGTAGCCCTACAACACGACCTCGTTCAAACTCAGTGAGCTGTTGATAATGGCTTCTTCGTCTTCTCAGAGGTATCTTTGACTACCATTAACCCACTACGTCAAATCTCAACTGTAAATAACGATCACGAACCTTACAGCGCTTATTTAAAGCAAACCTCATTTGCAAGTTCATAGTGTCGCTACTACCGCCACACTTACGCGCGTACCTCGAAATTTGAATCGACGTCATCTTTCAGATGTATAAACACGCCTACCAAATTTCGTTTATCTAGCACAGCTCCTTCCTAGTGTTGGGATTTTTTTTCCATTAGTGTAGATTCATGTCTTAAAATATTATATGCCTTGCATATTGTTAAAAATTTCCATAGTTTTTCAGACCCAATTTATTAATATTAAATTTTATGAAATATAAAAGAATATGTTTGAGGAGAAGTTCTCCCGGTATGTATAGAGCGAGAAGTCTATAAATGCAACAACGGAAGACTTTTTTTTCTACAGAAAAGTGGTGAAACACAAATGGCAAAAGACAGTGGAAACATATATAAAAATAAAGCAACAAATCATTATTAAAAAAACTAAATCAGTACTTATCGCTCAGAAGGAAGGAAGTAATTTGATAAAGATGCATCAAAAACACAATTTGCTGGATATCTGATTTCCAATAGCTTTATCTCTGTAGTCCTATCAGGCATAAGTACTTTTAGAAATGTACTATATCTTGATTTTTAATAGAAATAATACCAAAATTCTAACGCCAAATTGACAGATATAAGGATTATTTATCTTGCAACCATTCAACAGCCTTTAAAATCGCACTAAAATTATCTTTTTTACTATTTTTTTAACTTCGTAAAATAGCAACATCGCAGAATCATGAATATATGGAATTTGTAGCCGTTTTAATTTTGAATATCAAACTAATTCAACAAAATTAATATAATTATCATTGAAAAGGTGAAAATAATAGCAAATAATCTATAAGAAAAATATAAAAGGATTATCTAAGCTCCTAAAACTATAATTCCTTCCAAGAATCTACTTTTTAGTATACTTACTTTCTGTTGTTCTCTGCTTAAATATATCTAGGATGTTTGCTATCAAAAGCTAACTGTCTTTTATCCTAATAGTCTCAATGGATCGTGCCTCTTCTTCAATGCATCGTCATCTAAGAACACTCCTTCCAAAATGGTTCTTCTCGGAAATAGTATTCATACGAACTTCCAACAATTCGATTGTTATTAGACAGAGAGGCCAATTTATCGCAAAGCCCATTTCCTTTGTGTCATTAAGAATCATAGCATAGGAATTTATTGTGAAAGCAAATATATAAGAATGAATGTGAAACTTTTTGAGAAAGGACACCTTTAAGATGTGCTTCTTTACTATCTAATTGGCATTAATAAAGAGTTTCATAGTATTTAAAATAATATTTTAAAGGCAATTCTTTAAAGTGGATTAAACGCAAAGTTTATTTGAATAGATTTTGCGTTGCATTTAATTTTTTGTTTGAAATAATGTAAAATAATTCTTATTCTATGAAGGAAACAGTTTTGCTCGTTTGCTTCCAAATATTAAAAAAATTTTCGATTTGTTTAGAATGAACTATAAAGGACAGAAAGAAAAGTTTTGAAATTTAAATTCATAATATTTATTAATGCCAGAAAATATTATTTATATTTAATACCTTTTCTGTTTATTTATATGATTATTTATTAATTATTTTTGCATTTATTAATTACAAACACTTTAATGTGTATTTTCCGTTTTTTCTATAATTTCCATTTAAAATATAGATTTAATTAAATGTTTTGTTGCTACTTTCGAATTCTTCGGAATAACCAATAAAAAAGTTAAAAAACTGAAATCTCCAATTTTTAAATAATTTCTTTAAAATTTTTAAATGACTTGATATAAACGCCGTTGAAATATTTTAAATAATATAATTTTTGGAAAAAATGAATTAACAAAGCATGCAATTAATTTTTTCAAGAAATCCTTTGAGATTTCTACTTTTAATATTAAAATGATTAAACAAAGAATTGAAATATATTCTATTTTTGTTATCATTAATCGTTTGATGATTAATGAGAAAATTGAGTGCCTGCATGACAAAAACAGAAAAATGATTTTTCAGATTGAATGGAAAGAAAACTTTCAAATGCAGTTTTCTTGGAGTTTGTTTCATTATCGATTTATTCGAGATCGCCTGAAAATGAAAAAAGATTTATTCTCCAGATTCCAAACAACAGCTGTCTTTCAAACACTAGAATAAGAATAGGAAAGGAATTAGCAGAAAATTAAAAGTCCTGCTGTCACATGGTTTCCCGATATGATATATGAAAGACTAAAATAGAGAAATTTAAGAATTGAAGCCTTTTTTTAAAATAATGTATTGGGGTTGATTATTATTTTTCTCCCAACAGATTGAAAATAAGATAACTCACAATGTTAGAGAAAGCTGAGAAATTGTTTGTGAAAATTTTAAACAATCGGAAGAAAAATTTGATTTTGGGAACAAATGATTAATTGCTTTTACATACTGTTTGTTGGGAATGAGGTTACATATAATAACCCTGTTGTCTGCACCTGTTTAAAATTGTTTTATTTTTTGAGAAAAAGTAAAAAATGTCTGTTGATACATTTGTCTAATTTAATATCTATAAATTGACATTTAGATGAAAAACTGGAACACTCTTGCTAACGTCCGAGTTGGTGATATTGTGGTCCTGTAAGCTGTCAAACCATGGCAACGTGAAATAATTATAGAATAATGGATCTATATCAGAAACTCGACAAGAAGATCCGGCGAACTGAGAGTTAATGGTCGAAAAGTAATCCTTCCTGTCTTTCTGATCATCCCCCCTTGAGGTTGACTGGGTGGAGAGGATGTTGAGAACGATAGTGCATATAATATTTTTATTGCTCAGTTGACAACACTTGTTTTACATTAGTTTGTGTATTGAGAAAAATAAAGAGATTGTAGTTGATACATTTCAGTGTAATTTCATACCTACAAATTAACATTTAATTCCACATATTTATGTTTGATTATATGAAAACTGCAAAGTTATACAAAGTTGGCTTAAAAATTATAGGATTTTCATTCATAATTTTAGAGATAGTTGATACATCCCTTATTCATTGTCGAAAAGAGTTATAAAAATTTCAAATCTCTGTCACAAGAGCCCGTCCAATGAAACTACAGATGTCACCTGAATCGTCTGGCTTTCGCTTTAGAATTCCTCCTCTTCTGTTAAGCCTGATTGATTGAATATTTATGGAGCGTGCTTTGCTCATTAGAGGCGTTTGCCTAAATAGGACTTGAGAGACAGGGGGTCTTCTAAATCAAATGATGATGCCCGATTATACAGTTACTTAACAACCATCATCAAAGTGAGAAATTCTTATTAACTCTTTAGAATCATGGCTGTCATTGTGATTTTTAAGCGGAGGAGGTAGGATTTCTTATCTTTGAAAGAATATATTGTGGTATTCCGGTATGATGCGCTTGGACTAAAATGGTCTCAGAAACATGAAGGTTAAATTAATATATCTTAAAACAGTAACTTTGGCTCTTTTAATTGTTACACCATTGTTATAAATGGCATTTGAATTTTTTTTAAGATACTGGATAGTCGCATTCTATACGATATCAGCTGTAAATCTTAAGCTCTTTTCAGCGTAAAGGAAAGCTAGAGGAAGCAATGAGGAACGTGTGTGAATTCCAAATTAATACTGCAAATATATTCCTTTAAAAATATAAACAATCAGTTAATCGTCAAAGTGTATTTGCAGACAAAAGATGAACTGTTGACTTTAAAGTAATTTAAGCTTTATAAAGGATTTCAGAAGTAAAATAAATATATATAATCTAACAGGTCAATTTTAATTATAGCATGGGAATAATATTTAAGCTAAGAGTGAAAGATGTATCATATTTAAGCTATCAATTGATTTATAAAACTGGCAGTTGGAGTCTTACATACAACAAAAACAAGGCAAAAAACTCTTGCTATTATGACGGCGATAGTTCTAGAATATGATAGGCACCTATAAACAACTACACAAATTGGAATTAAAAAAGAGTTTCAGCATGACTTCGATGTTCCTTCAAATTTGATTTACTTTTTCTAATCTATTGAGCCTTGGATGTTGAGTTGAGGGGAATCTCGTTGGATAGATATGTGAAACAATTTTATGTTTTCAAATCAAAATAATAATTTTAAATTATTTAAAATTAATTGAAGAATTCCAGACATGCTATTTGTTGCCCATATTCACTCTAAAACTACTATTTTTAATTGTATAATTAAGCATATACCACCAATTTCTGTAAAAATTATGTAATTTTGAAGTATTTTAATTAATAAATAAACATGGGCTGATTTATATAATTAATCCCATTTACTGGGCTATCAAATCATTCCCAAAGAGTCTGCCTCATTTTCCTATTTATAGAAACTGATTTTTTTAATTCTGCATTAAACAAATAAAGGTAGGGATTTAAATTATCCGAGAATGTGACATGTAGGTTTGAAAAAGATAAAAAGAGAAGTGCATATATTTATTACTTCTCAGGTATTATATTTCTTACTTGTTGATTTATTCTAATTAAAAATTTTAGTTTAGAATTCCAAAAGAACAAAACAAATAAAAAACCTCCTAACTTTTTATGAAGCCGAAATGAATTAATGCCGTCTTACGCTTCGCGTGCTATATGAAGGGCGTATCCTACTGTACACCATGGCACGTCCGGAAATCCTAATTAGAGAATGTGGAATGAAATATCATTCTTTTATAAGAATGGAAACAATATTAATTGTGTCTGAAACTACGTTATATGCATAAATAGTTAGGGACTGAAAAAAGTATGTTAAAGATGTCTGCTTAAGTTTTTTTTTCTGTGTTGTACTTTATAGTAAAAAACGTCAGAGATAAATTATCTGCATGATATCATTTATTATTTCTGTGGCATTGCATGCAGATGGTTTTAAACTTATTTAATCGAAATTAAGATTTTTAATTTGTTTAGTTATAATATAAAGAAGTATCAAACAAAAGTATAAAACAGGTATAAAAATAATCAGCCATGTGATACTGAATATTTTACATTTACGTTAAATCACTCCTGAATTCATAGATAGTTTTTTATGGTACCATTAAAAGTGTATTTTCATTTTTTAGCTAGAAAATATTAAATTTCAGTAAATCTTTTGAATTTTTAAGGAAATTATTTTATAATATTATGTTATTAATTATATTATTATTTGTATTAATTAATTATTAATATTAATTATATCATTATTTTTAATATTATTAATTATTGTATTTATACTTAATTCCAGCTATTTTGTTATGAGAAATATAAATATGCCTATGCAGGGTGTAAGAAATTTCACCGGCGAATAAATGCAGATTTCTCTTTTTGAAATGTTAACATTTCTTTCTTGTACAATTTCTTCAAAATGAAACTTTAGTTTCTAATTTTTGAATTTATTTAACCTGTCTAAGCTTTTCTTTCGTTTTGTAGTCTTTTCGTCATGGCTTAGTATTTTGCTTTAGATTATTAAATATATCTAATTCGCGGAAAGAGATTTCGGTAAAATATGTCTATAAAATTTTGAAAACATTTTATTTGAAATTCATGGATTCTTAATTAATTTTCCTTCTCAATGATGAATTTATTTTTATGTTTAAATAATTGAAATTGTTTATTCACATTACAAAATAAAATACGATTTTATTACTTAAAACTGCTGAATCACTTACGACCTTATATCTTATAGTAGTGCCTTAATCTTTTAGTAATCCTTTAATCTTATAGTAATCCCTTAATCTTATAGTAATTAAATATAATTACATTTTAACATATAAAGAAAAAAAAAGGTTTTATTTGAGTTAAAGAAATGAAAATAAATAATCCTCATTTTTATTAATTTCAAATACAATAAATATTATTGCATTATCCCTGATAAAAAAATTTACGCATGAATGAATGTGGATGAAAACGTGTATTTCCCATGTCTAGCATGACGAAACCGCAGTCAAACATATCTTTTATAATTTATTTTTACAACTAATAATACTGCAAGCTTTGAATTTCAAATGTAATAAAATTGAAATCATATAGATATGTCACGACTTTCTGACCATTTGTTTTGATTTTTCAATTATTTTACAATATCTTTAATATCAATATTTGATGAATACGCATTATCATGTATATGCATAAATTAAAATATATAATGTCGATAATAATATATGCATATTATATTACTCATGCATTTAACAATGCTTACATCAGTTACAATATGCATTTTACAACCTCTAAAAATTTATTTTCTAATTCGTACAACATTTATAATAACCTTTTACAGTGTCGGAAATGGCTTTAAATTATCCCTTTGCCCATTGTATTTACATACATTTATCATTAAACCCTTTGAAACATAATTCAAAGGCCTTTGTTCATTGTTTGTGTATAGTACAAACAGCATACAATTACTGTAATAACTATAAACCTTGGAACGATATTTGTCTACATTGTATTGAGTATCAATAAATAATCTATAATAAAACAATAATGAATCTTCTAATGTCCAAGAACTATCTATAGAAAAATCAAAATTTAAATAAATAACCTTTGAATAAAATTTTAAACAATCATTTTATTTGCTTATAAATTAATAACTTATACTAAACTGATTGGAATTCAAGTCTGAAATGGAAATTCTAAAGACAGAAAGAGGATTAAAAATATACTTTATTTAATTTTCATATATTGTTAAATATCAATAATATATTTTTATATATAATGGCAAATCATTGGAATATTTTAAATTTTTTTTATAAATGCGTTTGTTTAAGGGTCTGAATTAATTTATATTTTTATACATTAAATCGATTCAAAGTTACTTTTCCTTTTTAATTACAACTGCATAGACATTTGACTGGATATCAAGTATTTTTCGATATTTTTAGTTTAATTCCACCTTTATTCTCTAGAAACGATAAAAAAAATTTCGAGAATTCAAAAAAGAGCCAGAAAATTACTGAGTTCGTAAAAGAGATTAATGAAATATTTCACCAAATAACGAAAAAAATTAATCCCGATTAACTTTAATCGTTTGGACTTTATATCTTTCTTAACATTCCGCACAAATGGTCTATTAGATATGAAGTGCTGAAAGTGAAGCGATCTTAGAAATGATTAAAGAACGAATGGAAAAAAAAAGTTTTCTTAGAGCAAGGCCAGAAAGATACTCGAATTAAATTTATCGTTCGACGCAAAAGTGGGAATTTCACTTGTTTCCTTGCAATAGAGTTGCATTAATCTCAAATACTTCCGTTGATAGCATTTTTGAGAGGTAATGGCTTTTATTTTATAAATCTTCCCATGTGAGAGTAAAAGAAGAAATCATCGCATTCGGTTAATGTAAGTGGTTTGCTTTCACGTCGAATATTTCTAAAGTAACTTTTCCCGAAGCAGTATGTTTTAGGTTCTAAAGATTACAAAACCACATTATTTATGTGTAAGGAAATTTATATTAATCAAGATATTTTCAAATTTTTGAGATACTTTTTAACATTTAGATAGATAGCTGTAAAAGCAAACGAAGAATCAAGTCGGTTAGAGGAGTTGACTTTTTTTAATTGTAAAATTGTATTATTCTTTGTTTTATCCATTCTTTTGAACCTGAATCATAGTAAAATGTTACTATATTGAAGTGTGCTATATATAGAAAATTAGTATTGAAAAAAGGATAAAGGCAAGTTTAAATTTTTAAGCCATGAAATGCTCTTGCATTGATGAGTTAAAAGTTTAAATAGTTGTGTTATGGGAAAAGAAAAACTCTTTACGGATATCATAACTAATGTTTTGTGAGTTGATATCTCTGAAAAAATAAAATAAATGCAAATACTGAAATGCAAATTCAACGAAATGCAAGCTTTTGTTGAATTGTTTCAAGTTTCATAGATTGTTTTAATATTATATTTCAAGATGAACTGAAAGATAAAATATAGTTAAAATGATAATCACAGCAATATTGCTTAGATTGCTCATTCAATATAATAATTAGTATCAGAAACAAAATTTATGATTTAAAAACAAAATGTCTGCTGTCTCTATTCTATAATAAATTTATACAATTTTGATTTTGATCTAAAATCTGAATTTATGCGCAGACATAAATAAAGGTCACTAGTAGTTGCAATATATCATAAGGCAGATTGGAAATAAAAAGCTTCATTTAATATGTTTGCTTATATTTGCGTTATCTAGTCGTAATTTGTTTTTAATCGATAAATTTAACCTATCGATAATTTCTATAGTTTAAATAGAAAGCACGTAATGCGATTATTTCAATAAATATATTTTACTATAACAAGAACTGAATTGTAAAAATGGCAAAAAGTGTACATCCCCCTCCTCCAAACACACACACACATTATCTTTTTCACATGAAAGCTCTAAACGAGTATCGTTTTCCCCTATGGCATGCATGAAAGATAATAGCGTTTTCAGTAATTCAAAAACGCTTGTATAGAGGTCACCGCTAGCAACTTGAGGTGTCTACGGGTATAACAGTTATTTGTTATATCCCAACATATTTGTTTTTGCTGCATACATCTGCTCTTCTCTCTCCCTCTCTCACTCACACACACACACACATACTTACACTCACACACGCATGCACACTCACACACACATTGCACACTCATACACACAATTTTTCATCGATTCTAATTTTGACTTTTAAGCCATTTGTCCTTGTATTATAAATAATTTGTTTAATATAACAATGGGATTTAATTTTAAATAGATTGAAAATAAATAATGTTTATTGATTTAATGTTGTAAACCTCTTTAACATTGTCGATATGAAAATTTTAATAATAAATCTCTTAGTTTTTCAATAAAAAATAATTTAGGGTTTTAAATAAATTGCTCAGTTGGTTTTCCTTACTTTCAAAATATACAAATTACTTCGTTATTTATTCCATTTTAGATTCAAAATTAGTAAACCGATTCTAATGAAAAGTCATTACTTTCTTAAAAATTATTCTCTAAATTTTGATATAAGAATTTCGACAGACAGGTATTTGGATTCTAATATTTTTTTCCACATATTCCAAATTATTTTTTAGATACATTTGCAAAATAATTTCAAATTTTCAAAGCACTATTAATATGATATGATTAAATATATAATTAATATGATATGATTACATTTCTTTTGAATTGTAAAATGATGAGGGAAAGTCAGTTTTTTTCTGAAATTTTAATTACATTTAATTAATATCCAAATTAATTCTGAAACTGTATTTCTTTTAAAAAATCAACAATCAGTTAATCGTCAAAATATATTTTCAGACAAAAGGTGACTGTTGATTTTAAAGTAATTTCAGCTTTATAGAGGATTTCAGAAATAAAAAAATATATATATGATCTAGCAGGTCAATTTTAATTGCTGTATAAGAATAATATTTAAGCTAAGTAAAAACTGAAAATATTATCTATCAGATAGTAATTTGAATATTCTAGAAGTAATACAATGTTTGTGTTATGATATTCAACATGATGCCATTATATTCTCCTCTAGATAAAACAATAATCTTTTCTCTCAGTAGAAAAATGTCTTGGTTATTATCAGAAACTGTAAGCAAGATAATAAACAAATTTAATCAGTGAAATTTGACGAGTTTTCTTTACATGAGGATTTGGGTTCTACTTAAAATATTTATATCATCCTATTCTCGAGAACGAAATACTTTATAAAATCTAAATTTGAATGAATTTTTATAAAAAGAAATTTGAATGCTATGATTTTTTTTTTATATTTCACATTAAAAGTTAAATTTAACTCGGCAGAGCAAAAATGTTGAATCGTTGAATTTCGTATTCCATTGTTCTAGTTTGGGATTCTTGAAACATTTTTGATTATTCTAGACAATGCACGATGGAAAATCGCTTTAATGCCTTTTCTAATTAATTAATATAACTTTCTTTTCTATTTCATCAATAAAGTAAAAGATTTCATTATTGATAAGTGAACACCTCTCTTCCTTTTAACTCATTCCAGCTTTCATGACATAAAATCTGGCATAGAAAATCACAGCCTGTTTAAAGAATCATACTAAATTAAAAACTATCATTGAAAATAGTTACATTTTTCATTAGTGGACATTGACAAATAACTTTTTATAATGTTAAAGGATTCCTTGGTGCTCTCTGAGCAATGATTACTTTTCATTGAAATTTTGGTTCTAAAAGTTCAAATGATAAAGAAATTTCTCTAAAATGAATTTTCACAAATGAATGGCAATTCATTTTCATTCTGTAATTATTCAACATTCGGTGATTAATGAGAAATTCGAATGCGTTCATCACAAAATCTGAAAAATGTCTTTGTTTGAATGAAGATAACACTTTTCTGTTTTTCTTCGTCTAATGAAGTTTGCTCTTTCGATTTTTACATCGAGAAAGCAAATGATTTTTATTTTAAGATACCAAATAACATCTGTATTCAAAATGCTAAATTATAAAGGAAAAAACAAAAAATGCTTTCTCGAAGATAAGAAAGTAAATAAGGGTAAACATTTCAGATTTCACAATGCTTTGTGACATCAAGGATGGAAGTGTAAGTCAATGTTTTTTTAAATTACAGTTAGGTTATAATTAAAGTTCTACTTTGAAATGGTTGTAAAAAGAAAGTCAATGGACCAAATGTTATGAAACTTGGTAAGACTTTAAAAGAGGTCATGGGAACTTCTTTTCTGCCTAAAAAGTTGAGATAATCACCATCAAAATTATGTTGTGTGAATTATTTTAAAGCAACATAGGACATGAAGACATCAGTTTAAAATACATTTAATCCTTTCTTAAACGTGTTACAAAATATATTCAATGTGTATTATCTCAAAAGCTCTGCGTATGGTGATAATCTAATCAATTTAGCAGAACTGAACGATGCAATATCCAGACATGTGCACAACGTTCCTTCTCACATGCTAAATCCTACTGTTGAGAATATAACTTGTTTTCAAAAAGTTGTATATAATACATTGAACACGCTTTGTAATACTTTTCAGAAACATTTGCTTCATACACTATTTTGTTTAACAATAATGCATACAAAGAAAATTTCCCTCAGAAATGTTTTTTTTTATTTTTAAAAATGTTCTGGCAGAAAAGAAATTAAAATGAACTCTTTTTAAAACTATTACCTAGTTTGATAACGCTTAGTCCATTGGTTTTCCTTTTATGATCATTTAAAAGTGTAACTTTGATTACAACTGCCTTATATCCCAAAGAATTAGAATATTGCATTGACGAAAGAAGATTTTTTGAATTTGTGCATTGCTGAATATAAAAATAAATGACATTTTTATGCAAAGCATGAAGAAATATCTCCCAAATATTTCAAAATTTTAGATTTAAATCAAATTTTAAAACTAAACGCGAAACCTTTAATTGGCAGAGAGTTAATATGATGATCCTTAAAGCTCGCCATAAAAATGTACTTTAAAAGTGGGTATATATATTTTGTTTATAAAAACTATGGCAACAAATTTTCATTATTAATTATTTCTTATTTCACAAGAATTTTTGATATTACATTTCCAAAATAATGTCAGATTTGTACAGTATCGATTACAACTATCATGTAAAATAAATTAAAATCATCGGAAATAATTTTTGTAATGAAGAAAGAAACGCAAAATAGTAGCAATTATTTAATATGTATATAGATAGCGAAACTATAAAAATCAATTTCGAGCAAAATAAACAAATATAAAGATTGTACAAATTTCCATTATATATAGTTTTTCATTATATATATATATTTATGAAGTCAATTATTGTTTCAATATAGGACGGAATTCACAGTTTGCTTTTAAAGTAACAGCAGCTATCATTTTATCTAAAATAAAATAATAAATTCTGCATGAAGTAGATACTGTAGGAGCACAGAAAAGTCAATATTGGTATTTTTTAAATTCTCTTTTTAAAAGTCAGAATAGAATATGATAAATAATCATTTGTTTGATTATTGTTAATTAAGAAACTGGTTGACAGTTGTGACAGAGTTTCATATCCTGAGAATTATTTAGTGAAACTCGAAAATCAAATAGAACAATATTAATATGCGCAATTATTGTTAATTAAAAATTAGTCTAAAGTTACTATACCGTTTCAAAATTTCAAATTATTCTGAGAATGACTTGATGAGATCCAAAAATCATATAGAACAAATATTCATTTGTTTAATTATTGTTAATTAAGAAACTGGTCGGAATTTTCAAAACAGTTTCAAATCCTCGAAACATCCTGAGGATTATTTGGAGAAACTCCACAAGAACGACTGCATTTTGTCATAAAAGCTTAACTTTTCGCAATCCAAACAAATTCGGCTATGCAAAATTTAGTTTCTAAAACAGAGAGCTTCACAACAGTGTTCTTCAGCAAATATTCATTATTCTTTCCGAGTAACATGTGCGCCGTCATCATAATCTTTTACCTGAAAAGCAGCATTCTTTAGGAACAAATCTCATTCAATTTGGCCCTTTATTTTAACCTTAAAGGACAAGCACAACGCGCACAATGATGAACTATAAATAGAAACACGGTTGCAGTTAAATTCTCGCTCTCACTCTTTTCTTCGTCGTCTGCTAATTAAATTCCTTTCATCGATCTTTCGAAGTGGGTGGAATTTTTATGAATCGTCCTCCCGAACAGATTGGTGAAATCTCCAAAGATAAGAATTAGAGCAATTTTGTGCAAAAATTAGTTGCGAGAGATGGATCTTAGTCATCAGGGAAAGATATTCATTAGTATAACTTGTTACTTCAAATCGAAACTGGCAGTATTCAATATGTTTGCATTTTTGAATTATTTACACTTTTCTATTTGAAGTTATTCGTTTCAAATAAACTTTAATTCCTGATGCAATTTCAACAAAATTAACTATTAAACCTTAAATAAAATTTAAAGTTTTGATTTCACTCAAAAATTAAAATACCCTGGCTGTTTTTATAAGCAAGAATGAATCTCTCTCTCTCTCTCTTTATATATATATATATATATATATATATATAATATAAATCAAGAAGTAGAAAAATTAATATATATACCAATCAAGACGTAGAAAATATACTGGTTTTGTGGATGAACGATAATAAAACTACAAGGTGGCCCTATGATCTCCGCTTTGTCCAATTCATGGAAAACGGAACTCTACATTTAGGAATTAAACTCTCACCAGAGACTGAGACAGCCTAGTTGGTAAGGCATTGGGCTCATGTCTCTTAGTTGCTGCGTTCGACCCTGCCGGCCATAGAATCTCCGCTGTGTGTTGACTGGCGAGTTTATGAATCTATCATGGTCGCAAAGTCCTCCATGGAGTGACATCACTAGGGGGGTCTTGGCTCGGAAGTGGTAGTTCTCTGATCCTGGTCTAAATTACGATCTGTGGATGAGTGAATGAAATCTATTAATTATGTCCTATCCATTAAAAGAATTTTGACGCATGATTAACTATGTCACACTTTTGGCCCTAAAAAGAGCTACTGAAAAAGAAGAGCAGTAAAAAACTCTGCTTAAAATCACTGACTATAATAGACAAAGGGTTGTCAATGACAAATGACATTAGAAATGACAGCAACAAACAATCGCCATACAAAGCTAAGTTTGAAATTGAACCAAAAGCCGGAGTGACAACCATGGATATTATGAAACTGTCGAAGACAAGGATGAACTTCATGTATATGAATGCAGATGAAGAAGAAACTGAATAGGAATAATCAGGGGGGCATATGCTTGTTAATAAGGCGGCCAACATTTTTCTAATTAGAGAGGAATCCAAAGAAAATTTAATAAAGTTAGCCAAACGAATAAAAAAGATATCCGATGCATCAAATCCTGAGTTTGATATTGAATGTAATATCGTTATTTGCACTCCAGATTTGATAGAGCGAAACGTGATTTGAGAAATCTCTTCACTGTCGAACTTGAAAAAAAATAAGCATGGCCTGCATGAAATTGGTAAATAAGATAGAGCTCTCCAGAAACTGCATTCTAGGTAAGAAATAATATTTAAAATTAATTACATCATTAATTATTCAATTCCTATTTAAATTTTATAAGTATTTATGCAGTAGACTATATCTGTTTAGGATGCAAGTTTGTTGCAACACATTCCTGAATTTTAGGTCTAAATTCAATGCATGGAAGCAAATTTTTTTGACTAAATAACAAGTACTGAAAAAGGAAATTTCTCTGAAAACGGCAGCAAGAAAAAGGAACTATAGGAACTGGAAGTTCTTCAAAGAGTTTTTAGTAAATAAATAAGAACAAAGTATTTATTTTTATACAAATTAGTTGAATGTTGAATATTAAACACATTTTTTTCCATACAGAAAGAAAAAAACATTTGCTGAAAGCAGTTTTTTTCCAAATGAAATTTTAGGTTTTAATCATAAAATTTTACTGGAATTTTTTTGAAAAAAAAAAAAAAAATGTTGGTCTTAAAGATAAACAAACACACTTACTGAAAAAAAAATTTAGCTTCAAATTTTACTTATAAAAAGCTACCATAAAAAGAGTTTTTTTCTTCTTCCTAAAATGAAATTAGCTTAATTTTAATTAGTGGGTTCATTAATGAAATATAAATATTTTTTATATAAGGTTTTTTCTATTAATTATGGAAATGCTTTTAATAAGCAGAATTTTTTTTATTTGCATACAATTGAAAAAAAATGAAAACTTAAGAATAGGAAATGTTCTTTGTTGCAAACGAATTGAAAATAATAATATAAGTCAAAGATATATATTTAAATATAAAAAAAGCATAAATTATAATGAAAGGACTCCATCGTTTTAAATGTTAATTTTAGTTGGAAATAATATTCCAAATTTAATTTCTTAGCCAAAAAATTTAAATGAAAACGTAAAATATGTTATATACTACGTTGCGAAAATAAAATGAAAAAGTTGAAATATAAACATTAAAAGGCGACCTTAACAAAGCAATTTCTAATAATAATAAGTAAATAACATTTGCATAGTTTCTTGACGATTTGATGTAGTCAAATCTACTTTGCATCTAAATTCGACTTGCATATTTCCGTGGGAAGAAATGGCACCGACTTAGCAATATAGAAGCAGATGTATTGCTTGTTTATAGAACTTCACATTTTTTTTTATTTCACATCAGTTTTTTCTAGAATTTTTTCTTGCCTTTAAACAATTAGATTAATTTTTTTTGTAAGATAATTTGTTATTTCCTGTGAAATTTCTTTTAATGAATACAGCTGTTATTGGAATTAGAGCAGGGAAAAATTACAAGTACAAAAAGCTCCCAGCCATAAATTATTCTAGAAAATGCCTTTATTAGATTACCTTTGTTAAAGAAATATTTTTTTTTTCTCAAAAAAAATTTAAATTCCTCTATTGTCATTTTTAAATAATGTTCTGAATCTCATGACTCTAATAAGAATTTTAAAAAATTAAAAATAGTTAAAAAGTATTTTCTGACAGAATTTTTTTTTCACTGTAAGGCTTTGAACTTTTCAGTTTCATCAGTATTGTGTTTAAAATTGGTATTTGAGCTTAAATAAATTTCTATTGAACTATAAAAAAGCTTTACATTTGTTTCTGCTTTTTTTCCACCGAATACAAATGGCTTAGGTTCTAAAAGATAATATATATTTAATTAAAATAAATTCTTTTGTTTTCTATCGAGAAAAAGTACGCATGAAAATATTTCTTTCATTTCAAATGTAAAGTTCAAAGTACTTCGAATACATCAAGACACAGACAAAATATATTTAAAATGCAAGGTAATAAATAACTTCGACTTATTTATATGAAGACAGATATAGATATGTAAAATGTGAAATATATTAAGAATGAATTAAAAGCTCTCATTGAGAAATCTTGTAAAAGTTAAAAATAGATATTGTTGAGGATTCACGTATTGTCGTTAAGGGTTCTTTTACAATTTGATGCTTGATACAAAAATAAAGAATCATTTAATAGAAAAGACGATGACTTTTATTATACAGGAACAGACGAATACACAGAGACAACGCACACACTCATACGATTCGTTACTCGGACTTCTTTCACGATTCCATACAGTTTGAGATTACCGTCCTTTTATAGCTCCTGGAAGGTGAGCTGAGAAACTTCTGGGTCAGTCAGGCGTATCTCAGTTTCTACTGAAGGAATCATCAAAATTCTCCAAGTTTCCAGCATTCCGGCCCACACTCACAACTGTTGCTCAACCCCTTTTTACAGGGGGGCTCACCTCACAGACAAAACACAGGATGGATAACAACCATCCCCAAAAGAGGAGTCGAATCCGGTACACCTAGATCACGGAGATGATGTTCCTGTCCTATGACAAGACGCCGTCTGCAATTATTTTCCTAACTATATTTGGAATAGTATGTCATTTGAGTAAAAATGAGTAACTATTGAGTAACTCAGCACAAAATGAAGAAATCTGATACAAATTCATTTTTGCTTACAAGAAGCCAAATTGCAATTTACAGTAGTAGTAAAACTAAGCCAAACTTACTAGATCCATACTGATGGGCTTAAAATTAAATTATTCATTTTTTATATCCAATTTAAAATTGTTTCTTGTTAATATGTGTTTAGATTGCTAAGATGCAACTTTTTTTTTCTCAAAAGTATGGAAGTGTTCAGCGGAATGTTGGAAATTTCTGAGATATTATTTAAAATTATTTAATAAGATATTTCCGAGCTTGGTTGAAAAAATTTCTAATGAAGAAATGACTAAAAGAAACTGTTATGAATGATAAATATAAACAAATTCTTACTTATTTAAAAAAAAACAGCCGATTTTCATTTTTTATATCAAGGTCACAATTTGTATTGTTCACACCAAGCTGGTTTAATTTTTGAATAAAATTATTTTCATATTAATGGACAAAAATATTATGGCAAGAAAGTATGATTTGCGGCTTCAAGGGCGGTCGGAACTACTAAGTGAAAAATTTTCTAAATTGCATTTGCTTATTCTAATGAATAAATAAGAAATATAATCATACACATCAAATTTATTTCAAAATTCAGAATATATGTATTTTATAAAGACAATATATATTTAAACATATTAATTACTTCGCCTGATACTTTATTTATTTAGTTATTAACTAACTAAATTACTGATTCAAATTAACTTTATCATTCATATTTTGCTGAATGGTTCACAGTAAAATTTTCACAATGTTAAATTAGTCAAGAGCTTTATAAAATATAAGAAAGATCAAATGTCCTTTGAAAAAAAATTCTTACATTTTATTTCCATTGCAATAATTAACAACAAAGACAAAAAAAGAGAAACAGATAATTAAAAGTAATATTTAAAAAATAATTGTGGCTTATTATTCTCAACAACATGATTGTGAGAGAAAAGCAATATTTGTTATTTAAAGCCATAACCTTAGGCAGCGGGATGATAAGGGATGTACTTTTCTTTAAATTTATGTCTTTTAAAGTCAAACGTCTGAACCGAAAGGATAATTACTCATTTGAATGACTTTTGTTAATTAGAAAGTAACCCAAATCTCCAACACATTTAAAACTATTCTTAAAGCCATTTACTGCTTGTCAAACTGAAAAGTGAGATTGCAAATCCACAGGAGTGTTCAGATTCTACAAAACCGTATGCAAAATATCAAATTTATAGACAAGACCTCTGGAAACAGGATGATAAGGGGGTTGCTTTATTTGAATGTATGTCTTTTACAGTCAAATGTCAGGACCGAAGCGATACTTATTTATTTGAATAACTTTTATTAATTGGAAAGCAACCCCAAATACCCAAACATGTAAAAATATTCTTAAAGCCATGTATTGCTTTACAAACTGAAAAGTGAGATTGCAAATCTAAGGGATTTTCAGATTCTACAAAACGTTTCTAAGGATCCTGTATTAATATGTTCAACATGCAATGAGAATAAAACTGTAAACCTTGTTTTAAAAAATTGCTCTTAATTTTAACTCTTCACTTTTACATAAATTTTAAACAACCATTTTAGGCTCGAAAGACGTAGTTAGTAAAAGACCCCACCAAAATTTATTTCTTTTCCTGAGAAATATAGCTATCTTATCTCTAATTTAGGTATTGATACACGTTTTTATTACGTTTTTCAGATTCTCACTGTTTTTTACGCTTTGAAACAACATATTTTCATTTGATTTTTTTAAAGTCGCAACATTATTTTAAAATTTCAATTCATAGTAATCTATATTACTTATTTCAGTCTTTTTACGTTGTTTTATATTTTAGCCTTGTTTTGGGGGCAGCATAACAGACACCGTCTTTTGTGCCAAAAACGGCAAGTTCCGATCTACAAAACTAAATCAAATTTTTAGACAAAACTTCATGGTATTTCACAAGAATGCAGCATTATTTTACAAGCAGAAAGATGCTATTATCATTGTTTACCTGAAAAAGCTCAACCTTTGGGAACTAATGGTGTCCTTCTACTGTTCTTTACAAAAGACTTAAAAATAACCACAAAGTGCTTTATAATGTTCTATAAATGTGGATTTGAGCATATAAATCAAAACTGATGACAATAAAAAATTAAATCCTTTAAATGTTTTAATTAATGCTATTTCCGGATATTCAAATATTGGAATGAATATTTGCAGGCTGCTGTTTGAACTGCATTTTACAGATTTACTATCTTAAAAAAATAATGAAATAGAATTATGAAAAATAATTTCTTACTGCTAAATCCTTTGCTTTTAGAGTTATAATATGTTTTAAGATTAAAAATATAAAATTATTGTGTGAGTTAGTGTTTCAAAGTCAAAGTTGTTATTAATTTCCTAGAGTAATTATTTTGTTTAGATTTCCTTTTTGAGTTGTTTTAGCCTTAATTTATATAAATATTAATTTAAATTGTTGCTGGAATAAATATAACTTATTAATCGTGCGGGGAGAAACGATTTTACTATATCTTCGCATTAAACAAGCTTCTTATCTTTTTTATGATAAACTGTGTAAACTCATTTTTTGTTACAGTTCTTCATAACGTTTTAAAACTTATTATCAATTTATGTAATTGTACATATATAACAATAAATTACATATATACGATACTATGATTTAGCCAAATATTTTTATCGAAAAAATAATTCTAAATTCATGTGTTCACTTTTCAGTATTGATGATATATTGTATGCGTTTTTAGTAAAAGAACCATGAAAATGAAAACGAAGTATTAAAACATCATTTGCTGACAAATATCATAAATGAAGATTATTTTTCTCTATTGCTCAACCATACCGATGTAATTTCTCAAAGTTGAATATGTTATTAAGGATTTTTCTGAATTAAAATGGGATGATGATTGAATAAGATCCAAAATACCTCGTGGTAGACTTATTATAAATTATTAAAGAATCATAATCTAATGAATATATAAGAATGAATGATGGCTGGAAAAGCGAAGGAATTGAAAAAGAAAAAAAAAGTTAAATATTTGCAACTGTTTTACTGAAGAAGGAACAGAAAGCAAACGAGAAAAGAGTTAATAAACACAAGTGCTCTATCAATATACATTCAAACAAACACTCACTCTATGTCAAATAATATAAGGAATAGTGCACAAGGTCTTGATTTTTTTATTGCAAAATCGTCTGAATCAAAATATATTGACCTATTTCAGAAGAACTTAAGGTGTTTTTTAAGAATAATTTTTTTTTGATTAAAAATAAATGCTCTTTGGTTTTGATCGAAATCTTCAATTTTTTGGTACAGTTACTTAGTTAAAAATCTTTTTCATTACCATCAATAACGTTTAACAAATAGACTGTTAAAGCTTTGGAGCAATCTGAAGAAATAACTTTATTTCCTATTGTTTGTAAGGTTAGCACGATTGAGAATTCTACTTGAAAATTGTAAAAGAATGACACGATTCTAGACCTTGTAATTTCTTAAGACCTTAAAATATGTAAATACTGTCTAATACTTTGCGTGCTATGTGAAGGGCGTATCCAAATCCATAACATGTCCGGCAAGCCAGGAAGTGGAATGAAATATACCTTTTGTTAGAAGTTCAACAGTATTAAATCACTCTATGGATACGGTGTATGTATAGTTAGTTAGAATGCGACGAAAAAAATATAACGAACGTCTGGATAATATCTTTTTGTCACGCCTTATTCTTTATAATAAATATACCAGGAATAAATTATAAGGTTATAAACATTAGCCTCAGAAACAGTATATGCTTTTCTTATATTGTTTCTGAGGTAATTCCTTCAAATTTTAGAATTAATATCAAATGAAATGAAATTAAATGCAAATTAACGCACTTCTGTATTTGATTTTATTTATAAAATAAACATTGAAGATACGAAGAGCTTCTCCTTGTTTATTATTTAAAATTGTAATAAATTCTAACATAGATATAAAAGTATATATAAATTTTACATTGATTTCAAAAAGTTATTTATTAACCTATTAAGCGTTTATTCTCATCATCGGCATAAACGGAATGAGGAAGTTTGTGTATTTAAATAATTACACTTTAATAAAGCTTTAAATAAATACATATAATTCTATATAGCATAAAATACTTTACATGAAATTGAAATGTATTAAATATATTTTAAAATATATTATATTGTTACGGATCAGTTTCTGAGTGCAGTAAGCTCCGACTTAGGAAATGTAGTATTACGGGCTATCGGATGTTGATCTGATCTGTATCAATGATTACCGGGCTTAGGGACAGACTTAACGTCCATTTGGTGACAAAGTGAATGATCCTAGAATATTTAGGAATTTTGGCGATAGGACTAATATGATACGAGCTATGCTTGATTGTTTGCAAACCTTCTGTGCCCAGCACCAGCATCAGTTATAAAATAAATAAACCACGAATTTGGTCCATATATATTTTGGAGACACCCTCCGAGCAGGTTTTTGAATTTTTTGCTCGTATTTTAAAGAGATAAAAACGAGTTCGATTTTTTATACCTTATCGTTGGATCATCCAAAAATATTCCATAGAAAAATTAATTTTATATCATATTGTTAAAAGTATCTTTCCAATGATATCAATTTAGCTGCTGGCAAAACTCTTTAGTTTAGATGTTATTAAGTATAAAAAATATTCTTTAGTGTATTTAGTGAAAATATTTAAAAGTTTTATTGTTTCATCAAATATCAGTATTTGTTCATGGTTTAAAGCTAAATAAGATTTCTAATAAGTATTTACATAGTTAGATGAGGAATAAAATAGTGAAGCTACTATTCCACTAAATACATTTATAGGTGAACCGAACATTATAACGCAATTATGTGACGATACTGGGATGAATTAGAAAAGTTAATATATGAAATTAATATAAAACAATGGTTATGACTGGTAGTCTGATGACATAAATTATAACAAGAAAGCATTTATGTGTGTATTGTTTCTTACGATACTTTGATATATGATGTACGATTATAGCCAATAGAGTACGTCTCTTAATTTTTTCAGTGGCGCCATCTAGGACCAAGAGTATGACTTTGCCACTCACACAGCACAACTCTTTTTATGGGGTGGACTTTCATGCATTAGCATTCACTCAACCACAGATAGTATTTAAGACCTTGATCAGAGAAGATCACCTCGAAACCAGTACCCACAGTAGTATTACGCTCGACATGGAGGACTTTGTGACCTCAACAGTTTTATACATGCGTCATTCACCACCCCACACTGGGAATCTCCGATGGGCGGATTCGAAAACGTAACATAACGTACACGAGTTCAAGCCTATCAACCAGACTATCCAGGTCTGGAAAAACCATTTATGGAATTGGTTAATGGTTAGAGATTCCATTTAATTAGAAATCATCATCATCTTTATGTCAAAAAAAGAAAAGAAAAAGAAAATAATCTAGATATATTCCAGTAAAAAAAACCTATCATTTTTTTTTCAAAAATCTTCCAAAATGTGTAGAACTTCTGTCATTACATTTTGGTAATTAATGACATTCATATTTTTTCTCGGTGATTTTATTTTATTTGAATTAAAGTAAGAAAGTTATTTTAAATCAATACAAGTAAAGAGTGAATTAAATTATAGCTTCATATGTCTAAGTGACATAAATGATTTCTATCTTTTACGCTCTGAATTCTTTAAGTGGACGGTTAACTTTAAAAACATGAAAAAAAAAAGGTGGGGGTAGAGGAAGAAAACATAAATTTTATTTTTACTTCAAAATATATATTTATATTAAACTAAAGTACTGTTATAAAATGTATTGTTAAATAAAGTAAATATTTAAAGAGCTAAGAGAGAAAAATTATTTTAAGAAATTTTCTCAAAATGATATAGTAATTAGATTTAAATAAATTTGAAATGCTGCATGTGTCTTGGAAAAGTGGAGTATGCACTTTATGTTTCGAGGTTTTTTTTCAATAGTTATAGGTCAATTTTCGTTCAGAAAACTTATGAAAATTAAGGGGAAAAAATTTCTATGAAAGTTAAGATATTTAATTATATAGAAAGTTCCTGATATTTAATTGAAATTACAAAATAATTCGTAGTTATGTTGCAATAAATTTTTATTGGGTAATTCATTAGCAAAAAAATGTAAAAAATTAAGGCATATGGGGTATTTTGAAATTATCTATCTTTTAAATTTTTAAATTGAAATATATCTCGTTTAAAAAAGTCTTTAAAGAAATTTGAAGTATTTATCTAATACTATAATACGAGGAATGGTTGCCAAGTCGAAAATCACCCCAGAATTAATAAACTCCGGTAAACTTGGGGGTCTGGGGTTTTTGGCCACGAGGAATCGATTTGCGCCAGTTTTGAAGCGCTACGGTCGAGCAGTTCGGAGTTACAGATAGGATATTTTCAAACTTTATTAGTTCGCCATAATGGCTACTTAAATTTTCAAGTGGTAACGTGCTGCCATCTATAGCCAATATGGCGAACTAATAAAGTTTTATGTTTATGCTATTATAGGTTTATAATATGTTTCTTATGTATGTATATATGTTTGGGTTTTCTAAATAAATTTGTCAAAAATATTGAACTTCAACACACTTCAATCTTTACCTTTACTTTACCTTTGCATAGAATAGTTCCCTTTCCAAACTCTAACTTTGTTTAGAATAGTTTACAGTGGTGCACTTTAACCGGTTATCTTTTTACCAATGGTTTCACAAATTTTCTTATGGCATGTATTGTTTTGATAAATCACAATTGAAAATTTAAATCTTCGAGTTAGCTTCGGTACCTGTTTTCTCCGAGCGGAGCTCGGTCACCCGCTGGTATTTTTAAACGTACGCTTGAAACATTTCACAACCCCAAGAGAAATATTCCGTAAAGTAGTCATACCCTTCTTAAGCAATAATATGAAATTCGGAATGATAATATGCAATATGGTATAATCTATGGCTTTTACAGCAATTTGAATAGCTGTCGACAAATAATTTCTCTTATTTCCTATTTCGATAATATTTGAAAAGTGCCAGAAATAATTTACTTTATCTTTACTAAGATTTTAAAATGAATTAATAAATTTTTTCTTACTAAATAACAGAAGAAAAATTATTAAAATACCATTTAACATCTATTGCTTACATTTATTTCATTCCATTCAGTACAAACGATCTATTAAATATGATTTACTGAAAAAGGAGCAATCTTGGGGACTATTAAAGAATGAAGGAAAGAGACAAAAACGGTGTATTTTTCAGCACAAGGCCAATAAGATGCTTTTCGCCATAGATTACTTTTATTGTTCAATGCCGAAGTAGAATTTTACTTGCTTTTTACGATGAAGAATTAATCTTAAATTTTGCCATTGAGAGCACTTTTGAACAGTAATGGCTTTCATTTTATAAATCTTCCTCGGCGAGGAAAGAAATGAAAGGAGAAAGTATCTAGTTTAGATAATGTAAGTGGTTTGTTTTCTTATCCAATAACTTCTAAGTAACTTGGGACAGAAGCAGTTTATTTCAGTTTCTAAGTATAAAGAAAACTAACATTTATGTCTAAGAAAGTTTATATAGATATAAAACTTGTGCTCAAATATTTAGATACATTGGTTATAAAAGTAACTTTTGAATAAAATCGCAGTAAAGGAGCTTAATTTGTTTCAAAGATTTTAATGCTATTTGCTCTTTTAAACTATTCTTTTGAATCTATGTATATGATAAATGCTTCTTATGGTTGAGTGTTATACGCAGAACATTGGTTCATGGAAAATAAAAGTTTAGATTTAATTCCCCATTATGAAATCTTCTAAGTAAGTAACATGTTGAATGTTGAAACAACTGATTTATGTGAAAAAGAAAAGAAAAATTATCTATTTTTCTGTATATATCATAGCAGGCAATTATTCTCTTCTGAAAGTTGAAAGTTGAAGCTAGTTAACAGACTTCAAACCGGGATGAACAATTTTGTCTAGTGGTTATATTATCCTCTAAGGAACCTAATGTCATAGATTCAATCTCCACCTATTCTCAAAATAAAATTAATTCAAATAATCAAAGTTTTTTCTGAATTGTTTTCAATTTTAAAACGATTTAATTTCAACATTTTAACATAAATATGATGAAGCTTACTTATATAAACTGTCGGTTTTTTAAGCTAGTTTGGGTTTGACCTAGTAATTTTGAACCTCGTCCGATAACGAGCACGACTCCGGAGTAGGCACTCCCTGTTTAAGATTCTATATCACAATAGATTGAGGACGTTCTACACCGACAGATTTAATTTGAATCAAGCCCTCTTGAAAAACGGTTCTTCCGTTGAATCGAATCTGAAATTTCCCGTTTCCCGGTTGAATCCTTTTATTAGTAAATTGTAAAAATACATTTATAAATAAATGGTTTAATTAGCCTTTAAGGGTTTAAAATAAATAACACTTGCTTTTTATCCTTAATTTTACATATGAAAAGAATTTTTTTTATTAATAGCAAATAATATTACTTAATTGAAGAGTTTTAATGGATTTATTATTGCTCATTTGAAATTATTATTTTATATTCGTGTTTGGTATCTCAGAAATTGGAACTTTAACAATACTTAATATTAATCATCTATTAAAAAATTATTCTTTTCCACAAGCTTCTCAACTGCTTGTTTTCACAACCTTCATAAAATAGAAAAGTAATTGTTTTACTATTTTACATTCTTGAATTATTAATCCGATTTCAGTTAAATTTCAATATTGTTGTTTTAAAAATAATTTCTAAAAATGGTAAATAGATTATTTTTATTAGTAACTGTTCATTAATTTCTTCTGTCAAAACCTTCTAAATTCATCTCATATGTATAAGAAGCTAAGTTCCCAAATTTTGAGCATGTTTTATCTTAATTGCAAGACAGAATTTTAAAATAATAAATGAGCACTTAGTTCTTTCTATTTTTTTAAACAATTGATATGTTAGGTAAGTTTTGAAATCAATCCGACATATTTTTTTTATCGACAATTGATTTTCAAAGCTTATTTACAGACAAAGAACAATAGCAACAAAACTTTAATTACTAAGTAATTTACACAAGATGAAAAGGCTCACAAGAGAAATAAAAAAGTAAAAATGAAATCTGAGATCACAAATTCCAAGTTATCATGTGAGAAAGTTCTTTTTAATGTCACTATATATATATATATATATATATATATATATATATATATATATATAGTCGATTCCGGTTAATCGGACCACATAGAGACGCGATCATTTTAGTCCTAATAACCGGCTAGTCTGATTACACGAACATGCCCTATGTTACAAGACGAGGCGTGCTATACGTAATATATTAAAATGTCATTATGACCTTTATTGTGCAGCACATGCGTATGACGAACATACAAACAAGAACTACTGTTGCCTATGAACTTTATTCATTGAAAAATAAATTTACAAACACATTCTTTGAAACGAT
>JAPMOQ010012058.1:110754-160077 GCA_026543055.1 Argiope trifasciata
TAACTCGAGCAATGTTTAAAAAAATAAACCAAAGAAGTTAAAATATTGTTTGTTCAATTGATAAAGATGGTTGGTTCAGGGATAATTTCAACTAATCAAAATAAAGATATTAGAAAATATTGCAGAAGTTTGTTACATTATACGATGTCACATTTCTAACTAAAATTACAATTTGATATAGAGAAAGACCGATAGAGGAATCTATTGATTGTTTCAAACCAGTATAAGCTGGTTAAGGGCTTCAAAAATAATAATTCTTTCACATGATAGTGATAGAAAATTTGCGTTAGTAGATATTGTTAATTTTTTAAATAATAGTAGATTTAATTTTTAATTTTTTTTTATTTACTGCATCTGATTGGCTCAGTTTAGCTAAGGTTGGCTCTTTAGTCACTAAAACTCCCACCCACACATCCATCTTCAACATATTTCTAAATTTATATGGAGTTTTCGAACTGTATTACGTTAAAGTTTGGCATAGAGAATTAAAATTGTTAAACTCACTTAAAAATAATGAGCATTTTTATTTCTTTATATTATGAAAAACTTCCTAATACATTTTAAATACAAACTTATAAATATGTTGGTATCATGCCAACATTTTTCTGCTTGAAAAGCCTGCTCTTAAAAGATATCATGCAATAAATTTTTGTTCTGGAAAATTAAATCAGAAACCTTTTACACAGTGCAGACATAATTTATCAAAAAAGCTATATTTATGTGCTGAGAAGATTAAATATCTCATTTAAATTCAATATTGCCACATAAATTTCCACAAACAATGTTTTTTAAAACTCTTTTAGTAATTATAACGCTCTACTTGAATACAAAGTTGTTTTATAATTATTCTTCCACCCAATTACCACTTGATTGTCATTGATTGAACTCAATAAATGTAGAAAATCACCTATATTAACATATGGAAAAAAATTCCATGACCATAAATAAAAGAATCCATAAATATGTGAATAAATTTAATAAACTAAACGATATAAATTAAATTGTATATTTAAACATCTCGTCTCGGGTAACAAATGGATGTCACTAGACATCGTAAACTGTGAGTATTCGCCAGCACTAACATGTGAAATATATGTTTTGAATTCCATCTTCTTGTATACACTTTATTTAATCGTTTCTAATAGACAAGTAGTTATAAAGTCAACATTTGCATACTAAATAAAAATCTGAACAGAACGATATCATTGAAGCATAATAAGTGGAGTTTAGGATATGCCTAAAATATTCCAAAACATATACAGGCTTTGAATATTTGCTCAATTCTTACTTAATTTTTTAATATTTACTAAAATTGATTCAATTAAAAGGCGATTTTAATTGTTTGTGTAATAACTATGGAAACTGGTCTGGCATTCCAAACTCACCTTACAAGTCAATGCTAAGTCAAAATATCTCTCAAAGTTATTAAATGTTTTAAAAAAAATACTTTATCTCAGGTGTAAATAATTTTTTATTCTTATTTGCTAGAAAATGAAAGAAATCGATGTTTTAAATTTTTATCGAATGATCGAATAAAGTGCGATGATCTATTTTATAAAAAATGGAGGTTTTAATGATGCATTTTAATTTTCGGTCTTTAATTAATTAAAAAACTATTTAGAAAGATGTGGAATGCAGGCATTAGAATTGCACTACAGTGTTTGAGAATAGAAAAATATTATAAATAAACTATTTAAATGTATTTATTTGAAAAATATCTTCAAAAGAATATCATTTAATCGTCCCTTAATCCAGATGCAAACAAGCGATATCAGTAGTTATAAATGATGATCAAAAAATCAGTAAACAATTTTCCGTCTCCTTTCTTTGACTTCATGTCCGTTGTCTCTGTTTCTGTTTTACACTCCATAAAATTCTTGTAATTGATTATTTGCATACAAAAACTTTTTTACTGTTTTTATTAGTATAAATTTGTACAAAGGATGTTTAAATGAAAAGGTATGAAACGTCGTTACAAAGCTGCAGCTAACACATTTGCCTATACCGCCAAAGGAGAAAGTAGCGACACATGTATTTGGAGTAACCGGCGTATATTGGAGAATGCACACGACTGCACAAAAAAGAACATAGACTCGGTTAAAGAGCGCCGTCCAATCGACGCTCAAGGTAATTGAAATCCAAGCAAGGTTCCTTGAATGCATAAGTGTGATGTGTACTATGAGACACTCCGAAGACTACGCAGGCCCATCAAGAACATAAGACCGGGGATGCTCAAGGAGGGTGTGGTTCTGCTCCATAATTACGCGCATACACACGTATCTAGGGTCACGCACGCTGATTGGCGAAGTTCATGGAGGGGCAGCATGACCATCCGCCTTAAGCCTGGACATGTCGTCCTCCAACTTTTCCGTGTTTAATACCTTGAAAAAACATCTGAAAAGTTAGCGCTTTAACTCGGACGCCGAATTCAAGGACGTTGTGAAGGACTATGTCTCATTACGGCCACAGGAATCTTTGAAACAAGGAATAATTTGGCTTGTTAATTAATGGATCGTTGTCCTCTTATCTACACTGTATACTTTGAATAAAGTCAATTATACCCACAGAGGCGTTTTTTACCTACTCATTTGAATACCCCTTGTGTTATTTTTCTTTTTCTCTCAGAATTTGTACTTCATCGAATAGTTTGTATATTTTATTTCAATATTCTCCTAATTTTATAGATTAGTACGCAGTATTATTATGAAAAATAAAAAAAAAAACATAAACCAAATGTGCACATAATAGATTTCCGCAATAGTTGCTTTCTTTGAGTGCACTTTTCCCGCTATACCCATTGAAAATACATCGCAGATATTAGCCATCAAAGGTTAACTACCTTCTGCCCCAATTCTTGGTTTTTTTCTTCAAGCGACGGACATTTTAAAACCTTGCTTCCAAAACGTTTCTAGGCGGAATGGAATAAACACGAAGCTCCATTAATCCTATTGTCGTTAGGTTGATTCAGCCTTTTCGTGGCAGGGGACCATTTGCTTTGTGCTGCTAAAAGTCTTAAAGGAGGAATTTATAGAGATATAAAAACAGAAATAAAACCTGAATATGAATCTTTCTGTCGTCTAGAAGAAGTCATATAAAGGACTTGTTTGTGTAATTGAAAATAAAATTGTGAGAACAGTGATTAATTTGTGAGCTACAGTGTTTGAAAATGTTGATGATAAAAAAAATGAAATTAAATGAATTTTTTAAATATTTTATTTCCAAACTTATTATGATAGTTGATTTTGAGCCTTACTAATAAATTAAAAGTGGCTTTTAATCAATTCAAGTTATTCTTTCGAATAGATAATTATCCAGCTTTTCAAGTTGAAAAAAACTATTTAATTTAATATTTATGAATAAAAACTTTCATAATCCTGAAAAACAAACAAACAAACAGTTTTATGGAACAAAAAAACCTATAGATATTATAAATTCAATAGATTAACCCCTTTGTACGAGTCTGTACACTTTAATATAATTTAATTAAATGAGGCACACATTTAACTGCTGCTTTGATTTTTGATCGTGTATAGTTTATTTTGTATTTTTTTTCTTATTCATTCAAAAGGGAGCATAGATATTAATTAAGATCTTACGTTGCCCAAAAAGGAATGAAAAGGGAGAAAAAATTCACATTTTTCAGCCATATCTTCAGAATATTGCATAAAATCTATTTTTACACTATCTAAAAATTAATTTTTTGGTGTCTATAATTTCATTTTGATTTTAGAAACCAATTTCCTTTCTAGTTCTACTTAATTTTTAAAAAGTTAATCAAAACATCATTTGTATTAATTTCATTTTTATTAAGATCTTAAATCTATATCATAGTTTGACTATATCAATTACCCTGGCAGTTTTAAGAGTGTTTATGTGAATTTGTTTTTCTATTCTCTTTTTTGCCTTTATTTTGTAGCGCAAACATCAATTATTAAGGCAGAAATAATTGCGAAATTTATATAACAAGGAGGATCCAAATATTTATTTGAAAATGTCACTTTATTAAATGAGGTATTGTTCTTTTCTCATACATGGACTTTATATCAGGCTATGTTATAGTTCCATGCTCAGAAAATATCTGATTTTTGCCAGAAAAAAATTCGAATTAAATAATATTTTTAGTCATTTCTCCCAGTAAAATTCTCAATGAAATAAGGATTCTCATCACCGTTTTCAATAAAAATCTTACCATTTAAGAAAATCTACTTTGAAATAAAAGAAGCGAAAATATCAAAAGGCAAGGTAAAAGCAATATGAATCTGAATATCCTATAGTTTTGTATATTTTTACCATAGCCAACCAATCTATCCCCAATGCCTTTTGCCGTGGGATGAAAAATGTATGCGGATTCTCTAATCATATAGATAACAGAATTATTAAAATTTCATCAATTCTGACACTTTTTTTCAGACTGCATCCTTATTTTGGTCAGTTATAGAACGAAAAGTTTGTACGAATCTCTTGATTTCTTAAAAAAGTTCAAAAAACGAAATTTATTTTTGATTTCAGGCAAACTGACATAATCATTTTTTGATAATTTTTGGTTATGATAAAATGCTCGAGACCGGAGCAGCCTGGTTGGTAGGATGTTGTACTCGAATCTTTTCAGTTATGAGTTCGAACCACGCCAGCTGAAGAATCTCCGCTTATGTGGTGAGTGGCGAGCGTATAAAAATGCCTTGGTCACAAATCCCTCAATGTCGAAAGTAATACCACTGGGGTAATGATTCATAAGTGATCGTTCTCTGATCCAGGTATAAATTCGATATTTGCATGAAATGTATGAATGAAGTCGCATTACGCATAAGTAATTTTACGCATCCCTTATACTGTGAGACTAAAAAAATTTGTTCCTGATTAGGGTCATAATTATTATTAATTCAAGTCGAGGGCCCCAAAAATTATTTAGTGGAAAAATAACGTAGTTGCATGTCTCAAAAATGTGGATATATGTGTGCTTTACGAGTCAAATAGACCACGTTCTCTCTCCTTTGGCTTTGAAAGTTTTATTCCCTTTCGGATAGGGGATTGTCATATTGTAAGAAAAACCGAATATAGCGCTCAAAAGACATAGGCCTAAACCTTGGCACACATACTATTAAAATCTCTTGTGCCTTCAGTGATTCAAGATTTTTTTCACTACAAATTACGTCGTAAGAAGAAAAAATGGCTGGATAGATTATTTAAATTATTAATGCTTTTCTAAATTATTTGTTATTAAAATAATTTTCAGTTTAATCTTCGACCTATTTTTATTGTATTCCGTTGCTTCCATTTTATAAGTTAACCGGTTTTTACTCAAAAAAAGGTAAAATAATTAACTAATTATGCTTCTGGTTGAAACATTTCATTCAGAATTCAGCGCATGAAGTTTATTTAATAATTACTAAATACTTATACAATATTAGTTTTTGATTTAATTAAACTTATTAGTAAATATTTTATAATTGTTTTATTAATCATGGAATAAATAAATAGAGCAAGAAAAAAGCAGATAATTGAATGACTTGATTAAAAAGTCAATTTATTTTTTAAACAATTAACAACAGGCCGAAAAAGTTTAATTATTTTATTCTACAGGCCGCTTAAATACTCCAGATAAAAGACTAGGAAAAAATAACTTAATGTGTTTCCTAATTAATTATGGCGAATTTTCTCTGCAAGTCTGTTTCTTTAATGAAGTAAAATAAGTCATTATTGATAAGGTTATATCTTCATTAGTTTGATATCGTTCCTGCATTCATTTTATAAGAATTTCTATTGAAAATTGCAGACTTTTAAAAGAATATCCACTGAATATCAAACAAAAACTATCTGTAAATAATAACAATTTTCATCAATGCATTTTATTAAAAATTTTGACTTAAGTTTAACAATGCAAAAATTAATCTTTCATTCTTTTTAAGCAATGGCTACGTATGATTCCAATTTCGAATCTGAAATTACAAGCGTTAAGAGAGGAAGAAATTTTTCAAATAAATGAAAATTCATTTTCGTTCAGTAATTATAAAGCATTCGGTGATTAATGAGGAATTCGATTGCAGGATTGTCAGAATCATAAAAAAATATTTCTACGATTCAATAAAGACAAAACTTTTCTGAGAAGTTTTCTTCTTTCATTAAAGCTTATTTCCTGATCGATTCATTTGACATCGAGCGAAGAAAGATTTTTCTTACTTTCAAGATTGCAAACAGCATCTGTCTTCAAAATACCAAACATAATGTAAAAAGAGAAAGCGATTTCTTTTGTATAAGAAAGCAAATAACTGAGAAAGGAACTGAAAAGAGGAATTTCGGATTTCAAATTTCGAGTTTTTTCAGAAGAAAATCACTGTATTTTTTTCGGCTGCGTGATATAAACTGTACGGTTATGAAATGTAACTCATTATTCCTAAAAACAAATATATTGAAGTATTAAAAAATTGAATTTGAAATAAAAGATCGAAGAAAAAATCAAATATAAAGAAAGAAATGACCCTTTATCTGTGCAAAATTTTGAAACAAAAGGTCCTTCATCTATATAGAATTTTGAAAGAAAACATCATTTATCTATACAGAATTTTGAAAGAAAACATCTTTTTTCTATATGGAATTTTGAAGAAAAATGTTTTAAATAATGAAATATTTTTGGGTAAAATATTTCTAAAAAAATATATCGAGGTATTAAATTTTTGCATTTGCAATAAAAAATATTTCAACTTATCAAAAAGTAAGTGAAAAAAATCGAATATAAAGAAAGAAAAGACCCTTTATCTGTACAAAATGTTGAAAGAAATAGTGATTTCTTATATGCAGAAATTCGGAAGAAATATTTTTAAATATTAAAAAAAATACTTTGGATAAGATAATATTTTCGAATTGATTAGGATTTGATTTTTATGCCTTCAACCAGTAAAGAATAATATAAAATTTTTTTAATACTGAATTACAAAAGTACATATAAATATTTTCTTAAGGCATACTAAGTGGAAGTTTTTTTATTTATTTAATAGTGATAATCAGTAGAGAATTAGCAACCTTTCAACCTTTTCTACATCGTCTTCCAATTAAATTATTTGCATCTATCTTTCTCAATGAGTAAATGTTTTATGAATAGTCTGATCGTAGAGATCAATAATGTCTCATAAAGATAAAAAATTCGTAAATTTGCATCGAAAGATGGCTAGGCATTCGGATGAGATATAAAATCATTATAATAATTTGATGTTTCAAATTATTATAATGATTATGCTGATGAAATGATTACTCAAATTATTATAAAGATGACACTGTGAGCGATAAAAGATGTTTTGTAATTTATCTGTAATTTTATTGTTTGTATATGTTAATCGTTTGGTAAAAATGGTATGGCTCCATACTCTATTTATCATTAAATGTAAACATTTGTCACCTTTGTTTTGGTTTAGAAACAGAATACGTATTTCTTACTTGTGATTTGACTTATAATTTTGGAAATTAATCTATACGCAGCAAATTAGCTTCCTAACTTCTAGGCTTTTCCTCTAATTTCAATTTTCTGAAAATAAGTATAAACAATGAAGCTACTCTTTTTGTCATTCTGAGAGGCAGGAGTGCCAATAACAGATGAAGAAAAAAAAATTAAAATCTGTTTTTTTTATGATTTCATGAAATAATTTATAAATTCTGGTTATTTCTCATATAAATTTTAATAAGGAATCTGTTTTAAAAACTACTTAAAGGAAATGAAAAAATTTGATAACAGGGGAAAAGGGTTTCGTAAACAAATCATATTTGAACTTTATATTTAAATATTGTGGAAGAGCTTTGAATTTTCATATTATAATAAAAGGAATGGAGTACTATATAAAATAAATAATAGAAAACTGATACTTGAATATATGTTTTTAAATAAAACTTTTTCACATAAGATTCAGCTATTAAATATGGAATGAGTGAATCTTTAAGAAAAGGAAATTATTTGAGAGTATTTTAGTTTTTAAGTATACCTTTCATATAATAACATAATAACTCTTAATATTTTTTGAGCAAATTATCACTTATTTATTAACTGACTGCCAAAAGCAGAAAAATGATTATATTTTTTTATTTGCTGAAAAATGCTCTTTAGGAATTGCAAATGTCATAAAATATTCTGCCTTTGCATAGAATGCTCTCAATTATTCCATGGTAATTATTTTCAAAAAATTTCAATTCAGTCTGTTTCCTCTTAAAGTTTCTTTTATTTAATCCTGAACCAATTGCTGAATTGAATTGGTTTTTTTAAAATAAATTTAATTTAATGCAGGAGTTGACACCTTATAAAAATGAGTTTATTAAAATTTACCTATACTTGCTTGATTACCTGAACTATATTCTTAAGGTATTATCACAAAAAAAACCCGACATTTTTACAAAAATGTATGATAAGGAAACACATCTTCTGTAATCTATACTTATAATAAAGCTCAATGTGTGTGTGTGCGTGTGTGTGTGTTGGCGCTCTACAGGCCAGACCGTTGGACCTACAGCTACCGAATTTGGTATATGTATACCTTGGAGGTCGGGAATGTGCACCTCGGAGCCCTTTTTTTGAATTTTTAATTACAATTTGAATTAATTAAAATTTAAGCGAAATTTCGACGTTTTTCCGTTATAACTTCCGAAAATATTATTGCACAAACATGAGTTTTATATCAATTGAAAGATAAAAAAATTAGCTTTCTAATGGTATCAGTGTTTTTAATTTATAACGTAATCCTCTATTTTCAACGAATTTTTAAAGAAATATGTTAACCATGTTTTTATCACGTGACTGGATAAAATAAAAGAATGCCGGAAGTACGAATAAAAAAAAACTATCATCGCAAAATAAATCTAAAGAAATGCAACTTTTAGCACGTGACTGGATAAAATAAAATAAATATAAAATGTGATATTTTCTTTAAAAAATACAAGGCAGAGGATTCTATGATCTTTTGCAATATTTAAATGATTAATTGAATAAATTATCTTTATTTATACAGGATATGCATTCAAATTCCTTTCCAATGGCCAATTTGTAAAATATTATTAATAGGCATACATATTGTTTAATACTATTAATTTGATCCAAATGAAGTAAATAAATACATTTTATGTAGTTTGAGTCAAACAATGCATTTATGAATAATGAGTTTGAGATTTCTTCCTACTTTGCTCTGCGAGCCATATTTTACAAAATATTTTTATTAATATTTTAAATAAAAGTTGCTACATCAATTTGTCTTCTAAATCAATCATTAAAACTGACTGATTTATAAAATTAAAGAATATTATTAGGAAAACGTATTCTTTTAGAACTTTCAGTCCATCATCTTAAAGAAAATATTAATGTCAGGCCAATCAATGCCCGGAGTTACTTCAAGGCTAATGAATATGTGATTTAATTGAAAATTTTAGAACCCATTCTCATGGCGAGCCAGCTGGTCGCCAAAGGCGGCTAGTTTAGAATAATTTCGAGGTAAATTTGCATTTATTAAAGCTATCGCGTATTGAAAACATAAAATCAATTCACAAATTTTCTTGCTCTATAATACATATTCTGATACTCTCTCTTTCATCCAAATACTCTAAGCAATAAATATTCCAACCATCAGCTTTAGGAAATAAAATAAATTCAAAGATTTCTCATCAGAGAAGCAATATTTTCCACCAGAAGATTTACTCTAATGTTTTTCAAATTTTAATATCAAATAATTAGGTTATGAGAGCCGAAACATAAAATAAGATTTTTTTCTCTTTTAAACATGGTGAAGTGTTTCTATGGCCGAATTGAGAAGTATTGAATTGTATCATTTTTTTTTCTAGACGAAGACTCCGTTGTACAGTACTATGTAGGTAAACAGATATTTTTGTCAGGAGCTAAATTTTCCTCCGAACTGTAATCAGCATTGAATGAACCTCTTTTCCAAACAATTTTATTATTTATATGAATGTCAATTTCCAAGAAATATGATCTGTAATATAAACTGCATCAATAACAGTATATATTTCTTTGACAACTGCATATTATATTGTTGTAATAACTTTTTGGCACTTTTTATTTACCCTGCATATTAATTATGGGAATAAAAAAAATATTTATGTAGAATGAATTCATTCAAAATTTTAGCTTTGATATATGATATGAGATAAAAATATAAAGTTAATAGACAAATATGTTTAATGAAAAATATATTACTTTTTCTATGCCATAAATATTAGATTTTAAAATGACTTGAAAGGAAAATTTAAATAAAGTCTTTTTATTAAATGAAACTGGTAATTTGAGCTTTTGCCAGATGAATAATAATAACACCCAAATTAGCTCTTTTTCTTTCAATGTAGAAGATAAGATACTGTTAACTCGATGACGAAATTAATGTGTTCTATATTCCACATACATAAATAACGTTTTGAGGGCTACTAAAACATCGAGGGCAGATATTACTCAAATTCTAATCTTTGAATATAAAGTTGGAAAAATACAGAACGAAAGCTATTAATAAGGATTCATCAATCTTTCAATAATATATTATTCAATATTATTTTAGATTCTTTAAAAAGCGATGATTTGTCACCTTGTCGATGTTTGGAAATGTAATTTTTGCGATTATCTTGGTTTGATGGATTAAAGCTATGCCAGAAAATGTGTGCTGAATTTTGTAAAATCATTGGATGAGTGAAAGATATCCAAATTGGATTGAGAAAGATAACCAAAATGCCCCCCAAGATATAATGACGCTTTATTTTACACATATATACAAACACACATAAAACCAAACAAACATGGGACCATGGCAGAAGACACAAAGTAAATGCACACACTCAAAAAACATTTACGAAAATAAGACAATAACTTACCAATCAAATAGCAACAGCCGCACAATAACGCTCCATGTAACGCAATGCATCATTTCAAAAAGAGAGTCAATTTGACGTACTTCTTAAACTTCTACATTTATATTACACTTTTTGTATTGCTTCTGCATTTTTATGTAATTTTCAATGTAATTTGGCATTTCCTAGAAGATTTTTTGGAATTTCCAGGCTATAACTCTTAAAATAGATGTAGTCAAAATTTCTGCATTTTTCAAACACGACATTTTCTCTACTTGTTAAATTTGCCACCAGGATTCTCTATTATTAGACTGACGTTAATCTCGGTCCATTTAAATATCAGCTTCCGTCTCTTCTTTGATAAGAAACTAGCTGCTCTGAGGAATAAATCACAGATTCGTAGCTACACAAAGGACTGATATTTCCTGTAGGATTTTATTTTGGAGAAAAAGGTCTGTTTAGAAAAACCATTGGGTTCATAACTTTCAACCTCAGGTAGTTGATGAAAAACTTGATAAACAGTTTGTCACCTAAAGTGTCAACTTTAAGTGACAACCTGTTTTTCAAGCTTTTCATCACAGTAACAAATCATGGATGCTAAGAATACGAAGCCATCGTGGAAAATCGTATGCAGGTCGAATAGCTTTGAAGCCTTGTTACAAGGCACCTGCTTTGACCTACAAGGTGAGCGTCTTTAATGCCAGAGCAGAAAACTGCTACAGCATGTGATTTATTTTGATTGATGACATTTGCATTAAAGTTTAAATATACAATGAATCTTCTGTTCTCTTATCAAATGATTTAAAATTGATTGAGCTCGATTCCGAACTGAAAGAAAACTAAATTATATATACGCCTTTTTGACATTTAAAATTCTGACAAGGATTTACAAAATGAATACTTTTAATTTTCCGGTATTTCTGTTTTTTTTTTTGCCTTTAAAATTAATTTGCATGTATCCTCATAACATTTGGTTACTAGCTAATTACAATTTTTGCTAACATACTCCAGACCTGTTATTTTCCAAATGGAATCATAATAATGGCAATGGTGTCTCATATTTACCAAGTATTGTTTTACATCTCTATCGTGAAAACAATGTATTGAGTTTAAATATTTGTATATTCTAAATCAGCTTTAAAAGACTTATTTAAATTACATTTGCATTATTAAAATTATGATCATTTCCAGAGTTATATCGCCTTGACAAATTAATCTAATATTTATTTTGTTGCTCGTTACACAACTATAAATTGTTGACGGTTCTATGAATTTAAATTTATTTTGGGGACCAAAAATGTCTTCGATTCAGCATCATAGGCATACATGCATTTCTGCTTAGAACTTATTACATTCGTTCCATTTCACATTTCCGCGATAATTTTTTAAAAGTCTTGAAAAAGAACTGAGAATAAGAATAACTTTAAAATACTTTAAGAATAAAATTTTTTGTGTGATTTGATTTATTATTTCCTATAAAATTACTTTTAATGAATACTACTACTATTCACGGTAGAAAAAACCCAGCTGTATGAAAAATGTTCCGCTATAAATAATTTTAGCAAAGTGCTTTTATTAGATTACGTTTGCTAAAGAAAGATTTTTTTTTTCACAAAAAGCAGTAAGTTCAACTTTTTTATTTTTCGAGTCTTTCTGCTCTTAAATATTACAATTCCCAGGATTCTAATAAGAGTTTTTGAAAAATTGCAAATGGTTAAAATATTTTCTGATGCATTTTTTTTTAAAAAAAGTGCTCCTTGAATTTTTTAACACTAGCGGGATAATTTATGTGTTGAAAATTGCTACTTTAAGGAAAAAAAATTCTGTAATATGAGTTATTTCATCTTGTTTAATGGTTTCTTTTTTTGTTTCCAGGTTGCAAAATAATTGGAGTACTACGATATAATATAAAAAATAACAAATAAAACAATAGCGTTTCAGTTTTGTTAGCAGTACGTTTCCAGGAAAAAAACGAAATACATAAAAATATTTCATTCATATTTAAATTTGAACGAAACAATTTTTATGCTTAAAGCTTTGTTCATTATATGAAGTTAGAATTAACTGCCTTTGCAACATTGCAATAGGATCCCATTTAGAAAAACTACATAAAGAATGTAACCGAAAATCATATTTAAACTAAAAGAATTAAAAAAATATATAAAGTTTAGTCTATAATTAATATTTATATTTTGTTAGTTGCAAAGTATAATATTTATCACTACTGTTTATTTCTTTTAAAGCTATTATCTTTATTCATAAAGAGAGATTTTGACTGTTTAATCGTGAAAGTTACTTCTCCGATATACGGACGCAAATTCTTGCCAATGTGAGCTAAACGTGAGTCAAATCGCCTAGCGAAGCGAATGCAAAACAAATGTCGCCAATGTGAATCAAACGAAAGAAAAGTTGCCAAATGAATAACTTGAATTTGAAAGTTAAATTTGACACAACTTTACATTTTTGGTGACATTTGGGTTATTTTTTACTTTTTTCGACTACCGATTATTTGATGACATTTTGGTGATTTTTATGTAGTGACTGTATGAAAAGTACATCGTAAAATATAAAAACAAAACTTGAGCTTTCAAAAGCTTTGAATAATTAAATATTAAATATGCTATTTTCCTGATTGAACAACTAGAAAGTAACGTTAGAATTGTTTAATAAAAATAATTTTAATAATCATAATTGTGTTTTTCAGCAAAATATATCTTTAAAAAAGTGAAGTTTATATTTTATACTGGTTATTTTTCCTTTGCTATTATCAGGAAGAGAAGATTCGACATATTTTACCATGTTAAGTATATTTCAATAAAATATTTAACATTTTTAATTTGCTTACACTTTAGATTCAAAATCGAGTAATGCTCAAAAAAATTAATTTTCACTTAATTTTAGACATTGCTTTCTTGTGATAAAATTGATTATATAAAGATTTCAATAGAAAAATATCGAAGCACTCGGTGTTATCTATGTATCAAAAAATGAGATTTAAAAGTATTTTGCAGAAGTTATTAAAGGTTTTAGCAGCGAGTTTTCCTTCCTAAATAGTTGACTGCCAAAAGTGTTTAGCATAAAATAATAAGTCAAATTATAAAGATATAATAAAGGAATTTAGCTAAATAAAGAAAAATAAATCTAAAAGTATTGAAATTAAAGATTAAATAAATATAACATTTTTGACAATCATTTTATGCAAAACATTTTGTATTAATTATTATTCCTTTTTTTAATCCTTTAAAATTTAAGATTTTACACGAAATGCCTATTTGTACAAAATATATATTGATTATGACCTATTTAATTTTTTAATATAAGATTTTTCTTGACAGCCCAATTTATACGAAACATTTTATATCATTTATGACTACTTTTTGCAATGTTATATAATTATGTGTGGGTTAAGATACACAAAAAATATGGAAGACTTGAATTATATAATATTTTCAGAATAATGCCACAAAGTTGTAATATAAACAATGTTAAAAAGAATAACTTCAATAACTTTTATAGTATATGTACATTATAAATTATAATAATTCGAATATAATGTAAGTAAAAGAAAATTCCTTTTATCAGAAAAGCAACATTCTTTTATTGCCACTTATAGATCGTCTATTATAGACCTAAAACTATTATATCTATTATAGATATGTCTATTTTTAGATCATAAATATAAATCGAATTGGACATTGAATAAATCTCGACATTTTTCTCATTCAATGTTTCATTTAAACATAAGAATATTCATAATACTATGAATAAAATATTATTATCAAATAAACAAGAAAATGTATTCAAAAATTCCGAATTCGAATATCGATTTATCGAATTTTCATCAAACATGAACATAAAAGTTAAGCATGTAGTTTTCGTGCTTCGACATCTCTATATCAGAGAGCAGGAAGAACCTTAAATGTATTATTATCACGTTAAAGCCATCGTCTGTTCGTTTAGAGTTTGTCAAAAAGTCATTTAGGAAATAGAAACTTTAGAATTTATAGCGTTTTGCGTCGCCCTGCTGAAATCCTATTTCAGAAGATCAGGCAGGTAATAAATTTGCCGTTTCAGATTGCTAAAGGCATTATGTTAACATGAAATCTTGATGATCTTCTAAATCTCTTTCTCTATTGTATTTTTTATTATTTTTGTATGCCGTTATCGATTAAAATTCTATGTGTGTATTTTCATTGTTCTGAAGTCAGGGAGATTTCATAAGAAATTTAAGTATTGATATGTACTGTTTGTCATAGGTTTTATATTTTGGATAATATTGTAGAATCCCCAAAGCTAACCAATGCAGGTGTACAATAGAAGAAAAAAGAATGATTGATCTCGACATTTGATTCTCTAGCCAAGAACATCTTTGTAACCTGGTTAAAGAAGTGATAATAGACTCGAATTCTGCTCTTGGTTGTCTTTATAACAATTATTTCTAAAAACCCAATGGTGCAACCTGTTTTTTAAAAACACAGTTTTTGACTTATCAAATTTTATTTTAAGAAACTTCATGCTTCATGCTTAAAAAACTATATAATTAATATAATTTTATGATATCATTTTTTTTTTCATTTTCCTATTAGGTGTACAACTATAGATACACAAAATTTGTTTTAAAAATGTATTTTTTATCATCAGAAAGGATAAAGGGATTGTTTTCTGACCGTTCCTTTCCATTGCAATACAAAATGGCTCTTAGAAGATGTGCTTGAGTGTGAAAAGTAAAGCAGGGTTGGTTAAGTGAAAGGCATTAATATATCATTATAAAGCAACAATATTTTAAGCAATATAAGATGCATGATTGAAATATTTATACTGAATCTCGAAATATAAATTTTTAAAACTTTAAATAAATGTAGATAAAATAATTTTGATTGATACAGATGAAATTTTACCAAACTATTTATGAACGTTTTGCAGTTATTTAATCTATGCTTTATTTCATCTTAGGCAATAGTCCCACAAGAAGACGTTTCATAAGTGGATAAAAAGTTTCTTGCAGTGTTATCAGTTTTCGCAGCTGTAGTGGATACAGGACGTTCTTCCTAAGGGAATGGTTGCATAGTGATCGGTGATGGTCGTTACTCGCACCAATGGTTGCATGAGATGTTCAATCATTCATAATTTAATATGAATGCCTTTAATAAAGAGTAGCCAGGTGGGATTACTCTTAGGATGTAAAATGTTTTAACATACTGCCCGTAATGAAAAATAGCAACAGTTATATAATATTAAATATTGTTCAGTTTAAAAAAATACATTCAAATTAAAACGAATGTACTTCTTCTGATACATAATGCAAAGATTAGAAAATAGTGTTTGGAATTGTACTTTTCGCAATCTACTGATTTATACTTAGGAAGTGAAAATGTTCGTATTACAACAAAGTAATTTTTAGATTTTAAGTATCGAATATTTTAAGAAACACATATTTTCAAGTTGCTTTATAATGAAATCACGGGATTCTTTTTATTTAAATAAAATTTACTTCATATATAAATTTGCAGAAAAAGTTAATCTTCCTGATATACTACTCTTAGTTCGACAATATCCTTTTTCGAAAATATGTGAATTCTTTTGAAAATATTTATCAAAATTACAAAAATTATTGCATGCTTAATTTAGGAAAATTTTATATGTAATTGTTTGCAAACTATCGTATTCCGCACACATTATCAAATGCAGATGAATCAATTCCATGTAGATCAGAAGTAGTTTAAAATAAGATGACATTCATAGACAATTCAATATCATTTTTTTATGAAGAGTATATAAATTGATGAATTATTTAAATAGTTTCAATTCAATTTCAGAATTGTTTACAAATAGTAAAATACCATGAAAACATATAACAGTTGATGGCTGTATTATCTAACTGCAAAAACCGGACAACTTACTGTTAAGGAAAAATACGAGGTCATAATATTTTGAATAACGTTGATCATAAAGCATTTTTTATTATGCGACATTTTCTTCGAATATATTTTAAGAACCCACAATTAGAGGATATTTGCTATGTCATCACAGTGACTCTTCTTGGCTACCGACTTATTGATATCCTTCAGGCGAATGATATTCTGTTGCAAGCAAGTCATGCAACTGAAAGCACAGAAAAAAAATCATCGTTCCTGTATTTGTTTTCATTTCTGTTTGGAACATATTAATATTTATTTTACTCTTTACAATTCCAGTTTCTTTCTTCAAGGAAGCATATTAATATTCATTTTACTCTTTGCAATTCCAGTTTCTTTCTTCAAGGAAGCATATTTATAATTTTTACAAGCAAAGCTAAGAATATTTCCTTGCTCTATTTAAAGAATTTCTCTCTGTTATCTTCGAATTTCGACAGTGTGCGAGTTGAGAGGAATTCGACATTCGTCTAATTCTTCGTATTTTTTTCTCTTTAATGTCGACATACAATCGAAATTAAAGAGAAAAAATACGAAAAAAAAATTAATAAAATTTAAAAATATATAACACATATTTTTTTAAATGTTCCATTCTTATTTTTTATGTGATACAATTGTTAAGAAATATATGGCTATGTCATTGATGTAAAAATTTAGAAGCCGTCATAAAATAAACAAAAAAGGCTGATTTGGATATTTGAGTATTCTCCTAGCAAGGAATTATACCACAAGAATATCGATCAAGAGAAATCAATAAAAATATGTTTCTTAATAAGTTTAAATAAAGCGTGTAATGTTATTAAATTCAATAGCAAAACATTTGTTATTGATTTCCTGGAACAGTTTTTTTGGAATAAAAATAGTAATATTTAAAATTTAAAATTTAAAATATTTAATTTTAAACAATTTCTACTTTTAAATTTATAACTAATATAAAATTTTGAAAATATTTTTTTTTGCAAATTCAAAACCAAATGTTGTTACTCAAACGAAAGAGAGAAGTGCTTTAAGGCCGTAATTCTAATAATTTGATAAATATTTTTTTAAAAGTTTAAGAATTTCATGAATTTAGTTTTACAACGCAATACCATTTTTTCCTTCAAAACAATTACTTTAACAGAAACTGTGATCTGTCTCTTATGATACTATTTCTGGAACAAGTTTCCCTGCGAATTGTCAGATTTCAGAAATTGCCCTATCAAAAATGTGAACCGCGATGTACAATCATAAATTTACCATGATAAGGTTATTCGATTTTTCATATTTATGTTTTGAGTGTCTAATTTTTTAAACTAGAATTAAAGCGACATCTATTAATTCATTTCTTTAATACTGAAACTGAAACACTTCGAATCTCATGTAAATTATTAGCAAAAATATTTTTCTATGTGATAAATTAACATTGAGAAAAAGTTAACAATTTCGTCATATTGTAAAATAATAGGCATTTCAACGTGCAAATTTGGAAAAAAAGCCGTTTGCCTTTTGTTAAATAAAAAATATTTTATTTCGATACTTTTTTCTTTTCTGTCTTTTAATTTGACCTTGTCAAAATACCTTAAATATTAATTAAATAGCAAAATTTGACTGACAGTGTTTAACTTTTTATAATAAAGAAATATAAATGTTCTTTTTGTGTAATAAATCTGTTTTGTTGTTGTTTCTTATGGTCTTTGCCATTGGACAAGCCCGCTGCTACAAAGACAGCGAATTAAGTCGTTAGGATGCGTCTCTTGTTTTGAGTAGCGCCGACTAAGGCCAAGAGTACGACTTTGCCACTCCAGCATAATTCATTCGCTTGCATAAACGCTTTTTTACATGAGGGCACATTCACACATCTCATAGATAGAACTGCGGAAGAAAAACCATGCCCGTAGAGGGACTCTATGCCTGGATTATGGGGAACACGCTCTACCTCTAGGTTAGGACACCGGAGTAATGAATCTAATTATCAGATTCCGATAAATACTTCAGACGGTAATTATTTCTTTTGTTGACAATGCATTTTATTGTTATTAACCTCATCTTTTTCAAGTAATTATTACATGTTTTGCTGTTGCTTTAATTTACTACTGAAAATCCTTATTAAATTTTGAAAATCTTCATATATATGAAAAAATTAAATAAAAGTCATTAGATTAGCGCATTCAGATGAGGGGTTTTAAGCAGAGAAGTAAATTCAAATAATTGTATTTCTAAAAACTATTTGAGTGCTAAACTAAAGGGCACAGTTTCCAATAGAAATGTATTTATACTTATTTGCAAAATAGAAATGTATATTTCAAGTACAAGAAATATGTTTGGTCATTGAACATATCATGTTTATCTATTCTCTGTTAAAAATAAAGGAAAATTTCAAAATAATAGCTCTAAATTGTAGATCTACCTTCAACAGTTTAATAAAATTTAATCATTTTATGCTATTTGAATTTTAGGTTTATAACTTTGCATAATAATCAGTTTCATAAATAAAGTATAAAGTTATTAAAATTTTTGGCATAATTATTAAAAGTTTTGTATTATTTATTCACGTTGATTATTGATAATATTATATTCTAGTAAATTACAAGAATACTATAAGACTCCTATATTTTGTTACCCAGGAATTAAGCAAGATTCTTTAAAATTAATATTTCTAATCGAAACATATACTTATTATACATCTTGATAAATAATACGCCGGATCTAGCAAAGAGAATAAAACTTAATTACAAAATTAATGAAAAAACTCTTCACTAAATGATTGATTTTAAAAATGCGATAGTAAATCTTTAGTAATATTTTTCGTGTCATGGCAATTTTTCTCTGTATTTTGAAAAAAGTGTATTGACGACCGAACCGAACCCATTTTCAAACCGAATTAGACACAAGAATAAAGCTTCCAATAAGGATAGTGCAGGATTCTTGACATTACGAAAACATCAATAGATAATTATAGAATAATTTATTCTTTATTGTCTTGCATTCAAAGTATTGAATTTTGAAGCATATTTTGATCATCTTTTCTCAAAACTCCATAGACTTGAAAAATTTTAATGTTCAATTACCACTTATAAATTAAAAAATTATGAAGGAATGTATTGAAATAAATGAGTTTTACTCTAAAGATCAGAAAAGTAATTACTTGGTTCATGGTCAAAACGATTTGAATTTTAGTGAAAGTGGAAAAAAAATTGCATAATGACTGAATTCATGTAGAATAATTTCAATGCATTTATTCTACAAACGCTTTTGCGTTGAAGTAAAATTTTTGGAATGATGAAATCTTTGTCTTAGGAGCAGTCTTACTTAGCCTTAGAAGCCTTTTACTTAGTTTTAGAAACATACTTAATCGAACAAAAGTTTTATTATTTAGCTAATGGAATCATTTAAAAAAGGATTTCAATTGAGAAAGCAAGGGGAAAACATTTAATTCAGAAAAAAATACGTGTTTCATCATTAAAGAAAGCGCCTAACCCAATATTTGGTTGTTAATAACAATCTTTGGATAAAAGTATTTCTGAAAGCAATATTGGATAGTTGATTTCCAATATTTTTAAGAACTTCCATGGAAACACATTTTGTCGATATTTTTCTATATGAATACTTCCTGGATTCGGGAACAACAAATTTGAAGCCAGTCTTTTCGAAATTATTTATGCAAGGAAATTTATAAAGGTAAACATAATAAATAATAAGCATATGAAATGCACAAAATGAAAAGTACAATAAAAAGTTTTAAAGAATATTTTTAATTATTTCCATTATATTTTATTTATTATATTTTGTTTCATAACTTTACTATTTCATTTTGAGTTAAATTCTCAGATAAAGTGAACATTTGAATTTGGTAGAAATTTTTTATGCAAAATACAGTCATTTAGCAATAAATACCGTTTATTTGGCATAAAGAATGGTAAAATCATTTTCCCTTTTAAGTAAGCAAAATTTTAATAAATATATATAATTAATATAATTTTACGGCAACATTTCAAATGGAAATGAATTACCAAATTAAATTAATTAGTAACAGGAATGCAGAATTTTTTTTCTAAACCTTCAAATGAAAAGTCTTGATAAAACAAAATGATTCGAGAACTAAAAAACTAATTAAGTTGTAAAACATTAATCGAAGTATTCTTTGTTTTTTCTCCCAATCTTTTATGCTTTTAAATATTTTGTTTCCGCCAAATTTAAAGCAACTAACAGTTATATTAATTAAATTTTATATGATGTCAAAGATTGAAGTGACGTTTAAAGTCAAAACCAGTTAGATTTTGAAATGACAGATGCCAGCAAACAGTTTATAATTAAATTCCACCCATTTGGAAATAATTAATTTAAGAATGAGACTAAATTGAAATCCTTACATATAGGTAGAAATTAATATACTCATATATCCTCGCACAAAAAAATTATTTGTTTATATGAAGTGTTTTTAAACAAAGAACTTTTGTTTACCAAAGGAGAGATTTCGGTGGACATTAACGAGTTAATTTCTTTTTAGAAGACTCTGAAGAGTATGTGTTTTAACATTAATGAACACAATTTGTTAACTTTGCATTTTGAGGCATCAATAATTTCTTGCCTTCATATTTCGATCTTCAATTATTTATTGTCTTCATTTAATCTAAACCTCCTGACAAAAACAAGATCATGTTTACATGATAATAAATGTAATATAAGATGAAGTTGTAACAAATGTTGAATTTTAGTTACATTTATATTATATAATTAATGACTCCCACTCTGGAATATTTTGGAGATTGGGAGGAAAATTTGAAGGATAAGTAAAGAGATTCCTTCTTATTAGTGGATATAGTGATTGCTTAAGAATCAATTTACAAACCTTCTATGATGGGAATATTTTTCTGAAAGAGTGATCAATAACTTTTAGCAGTTGATCGCAAATAGCTAATTCTTAAATAAAATATAAATTATTCTTTTATTGTATAATTATAGAAACATTGAAGTTCACCTACGAAAATAATTTTATTGCTTCTGATTTTTAGTAATATTAGGTAATATTTTTTGGATAAATAATATTTATGCAAATATGTACATTTATGATATGATGAGGAAGATAAATATGAATAGAAAATGAATATGCGGATATTCCTGAAAAAAAAAAAAACAGACTGACTGTTGTAGAAAAAAATGTAACTTACCAATGTAGTAGAACTAGAAAAAATATGGACGAATGCTATTTACCATTCAAATGGAATTTTTTTCATTAACTCAGTTACAAGATATATATATATAAATATATATTCATTTTAAACGCAATATGGGCAATATGGCAATTTGAAATGGTTTTATTATTGTGGAATAATATCTAATAATGAGTCACTCCAAGATACACTAAATATTCACCACATCAGAAAGATCAACTCTAAGAATATGAATTTTCTTTTAGATATCAAATCTTTTTGTGCTAATAACATAACATGCCAATGCGAAGCTAGAACCGATCAAACCAGATTCCTAAATAATATAAACAAAATAATCTTGGAAACACACTTAATTTACATTTCCAACAACAAAATGGGGATAGTTATCGGTCTCTAATACATTAATTGAAAGTTTATTCAAGGGTGCATTGATATTAAATACAATTCCGAAAAGTTGTTTCTCGCAAGAAATACACATTTGTTTGGATAATACAATAACACAGTAGTAATGCTACTTATCATTTCTTACTTATCAAATGATAAGTGGCCCAAAATTTTAAGTATAATAGAATAATGGAAGAAAATTGAGTTTTATCATTTGAATCGAAAATCAATCTCCAAATAATAAATGTCGCTTTTGTGGAGGATGGGGGTTGCCAGGTCAGGTGTCCTCCTCATCGTCTTACCGCTACTCAAAATTACGAGGTTGGTTGTAAAATAGCCATAGTGTTACTTTAAAGCGGGGCGTTTGTATAACTAACGGAACTAAAAAGAACCAAACAATAAATACCCAAAGAAAACAAACACTAATATAAATTCCAATTCTATAAAGACAATAAATGCTGTTTTAGTCACCGAAAAACTTTCAAATTGACTTGATTTTCAACAGAGCTTAGACAAAAAATTTAGGTCAAACCTTAGCAAAAAGACTAAATTATTAAGCTCTTTTGATAATCATAAAAATGTAAAACCTGCTAACTATACATGCAATTCTGGCGTCATTTTCAATCTGAAATATGGTTAAAATAATGAATATTCATTCTTTTACTGGAGGCTTGGAATCATCTCTCGAAACCAATTTTCACGTAAAATTGTTTGAATTCTTGTTCTTTCGGACCGGATCAATCACTTCACTTCTGGAAGACGATTCATAAAAATTCCACTCGCTGCAAAAGATCGATGGCAGGAATTTTAATTAGTTACGACGGAGAAAATGGGGTAAGGTAGAACGTTAACTGCAACCTCGCGGCTATTAATAGTTTATTGTAATGCCCGCTACTCGTACCTTAAGTTTTAAATAGAGGACTTAAGAGAATGAGATTTATTCTTCTAGAATTTTGCTTTTCAGGTAAAAGATTATGATGATGGTGCTTGGGCCTAGGAAAGAATAATGGATATTTGTTAAAGTGAACGCTGGGATTTTCTGCTCTAAATATTAAACATCCGGTTTAGCGTGAATTGTGAAAGCCATGGTATAGGAAGTTTCAAAAAATTTCTAACTAAGAAATAATGTACAAATGAAGATTGCCTCAGGCTTTTATCCTTACATTTTAAAAAGAAAAATTCAGATAAAGCAGCACACATCAGTAGTTCACTGCTTATGGATGTTAATTCCAACGGCAGAAAATATTGCTTTATTTTGAATAAAGAAGTCAGTTGTTTAGCTTCTTCAAATCTTAATTTGAAAAATATTATCAAATTTGCGTTATTTGAAATAAAATATCGTATATATAAGGACCAAAGCTTTGCAAACTTTAGGTTTAAAAAAAATATGAATCGTGGAGAAATATGAATGTGAGAAAGGAGATAAATCATACTGCGAATAAAAATTCTTAAATTCGTATTTTTTCCACCAAACTTCAGTATGGAAAGTCACTGTCTTTAAAGAGAATAAATAACATCCACATTTAATAAATTACAATATTTGACTTATTAAATTATTAAATACTAACCGCCTTTCGGAGCCCAGTTGTTTCATGAATCTTAATGCTGGTTAAAATTTTAATAAAAATATTTTCGGTAACTCCTATTTTAATAGCTTCTTTATCAAAATATTTTAAGCTCAAAATTTTGATATTTATATCATTTGCTCATTATATTATAAGGGCATTCAGTAATATCATAATATGCATCTATCTAATTTTCTATTGTCTCCCTTTGAATTTATGGTTTAACTGCAATCAACATAAAAATATTTTTTACTGAAACGAAGCCGTTATTTTTCAAATATAAGTACTGAAAAAAGAGTCACTGAGTATAGGCACTACATTGATGACTCTCTTAATTTGTATAATACCTCAAGAAATTTTCAGCAAAATTTTCTCAATTTATCATGTACAGATCAATTAATTAAGATTTTTTTTTAATTTTAAATGTATCAAACCCTAGAAAATAAACAGAATCGTTCACAATAATCGGTCAAAAAAGGTTAAATCTTCAAAATCAAGTCCGTATCAGTTGAAAATAATTATAAACAATAAGAAAACAATGCGCATGCGTGAATCCCAAAGCCAATTATCATAATGCAAATGCGTTAATTTTCTCCGTCAGTTGGGGTCACACTACATAGATTAGATTTTTTTATTTAATTTATTCTGTTTTATTTTAATTCAAAAGTACTTCAGAAGAAATGTGAAAGATCAATTGATTAAAAATGTTTAAATTTAAATGCATCAAATACTAAAAAAATAAACAAAATCGTCGGCCAAATGTATGTTAAATCTAACTTCCTAAACGTGAGAAAAAAACTGAAGCCTTACTTATTTGGAGTTGGGAAAATGAACAGATTTTTTTTGGTGGGAAAGTTAATTTTTAATTAATAACTAAAATTCTGATTAAAAATTAAAAAAAGGCCCTCTGGTGCAAATTCCCGGCCTCCAGGGTATGTATATGCAAATTTGGTTGTTGTAGGACGAACGGTCTGCACTGTAGAATGCCAACACACATACAATGATCTTTATTATAAGTATAGATGGATGGATAAAATGAATTTTTATATTTAATTCAATAAAACAACAACAATAAAATAACACTTTTTTAAATTAAAAAAAATCTATTACATATTAATGTACTGTGAATTCTAAAATATTTTTTAATTCCTAGCATTCGAAATTTACAAAGATAAATTATCGGAAATGAAAAAATTATAATTTGAGATTTTGATGAATATTTCTATATTTGAGATCTCCCTGCATTCGAAGAGAAAAGTTTGAATTTTTGAGTGTCCGCGTTTGAAAATAATAATCAAGATCTATTTTTGAATACGACAATCTGAGTTGGACTGAGGAAACTTTGTTGTTGCTATTTATCCTTCTTGGACTGAACTCTAACTCAAATCAAGAGATCAGGGAAAGAGAAGCGCAGAAGCTTTGTGGGTAAGGAACCCTGAGCACTCGAGAACAGAATTCTGATTTTAGTTTATATGAAGATGACACACACTAGCTTGCACAACCCCTTTATACAAGGGGGCTCTTTCACACACCTCATAGAGCACAAAGTGGAAAACGGCCATGCTCGAACCATGACTCAAAGCCAGGACGCGCTAAGCTCAGGCAATGACACCGACTGTGAAATTTTGTAAATGGACATAACACCAAATTTAAAGATAATTGCAAAGGGAAGAAAACTGGACGAAAAACTTTTGTACGTAGATTTAATAAATAAAGTATAGATGCCAATAAAGTTTAGATGCAAATCTATCAAAGGGTTGACCGTTGGCCTATATTTTTACAAGTAGGTAAATATGGCAACTTAAAAATGCATTATCTTAAATTTACTAAATTCGGTATGCAATTTTGTAATTTACTAACTTTTGTATATAATTTTGTAATTAATTAAATTTAGAGTGCCTCTGAAATTTAAATATTGCCAAAAATTACACCTTTTATAAAATTGCAGCCTTGGGATGCTTTGTAGAATTCATAGCAATATTTTCCGAAAATATCGGAACATATTGTTATGAATTTGGTATTATTTCGATTTGTAATTGATGAAAACACAAGCAACGGTCTCAGTCACAATGGTGATTATTATTAACGCGAAGAGAAGAATTCACAGACAATAAATGCACAGTCCAGATATGCACAAGCATACAGCTAAGTATAACAAACAGTAGCTCACAAGTAGCAATAGGTAGTTATAACAACCACAGCACACAAAGCGACCAGGCAGGATTCAGCAGGTGAAGATTATCGTCATGTTTACAATCTATGGTCTTTACAAATGTCTGCAATCCTTCATTGCCTCCTCGTTCTAACTATATCTAACTGCCTACTACCACATGACTAGTTGCTCCTCACACGACTCGATAATGCTCCCACAATAAACGCCAGTGTAATAGCACATAGCTCAATTCAGTAAAAGTTCAAAATGTACACTACTTTTAAACTTCACCGAACTGGTCCAACTATTCCACTGTCTCTTTCCAAGATTCTACACAAGGCTCAATACACGACTCTCTAAGGTTTGAGACTGCCGGTCTTTTATAGTTCCATGAAGCGAAAAGAGAAGTATCTGAAACAATCGGTTATATCTTGTTTCATATTGGTTCTTCATTAGAATTGTGAAATATTCCAGTATTATCTATTTTAACGCCAGATCATTGCAAAATGTTTCACCAAATCCTAAAATCACTGATTCGGCATCCGATCGATATCCCACAGAGTTGATCGTAGAACAATATTTTCAGTGATTGAACTAACCGCACTGGGAAGCGTAACTGGTGTGTAGCAATATCTTATTCCTACAAACTTGAGAGGCGATGAAATTCAGTTTTACTGCATTATTTTAATATATAAATTTGATCAGTTTTAGGTAAATTCAAACTGAGAGAATACAAGATAAAAGCCTTAAAATTATGAAAATAGTTGAGAAGGAACAACTTAAATCTAATTTTCAATCAAATCGGCCATTAGGATACATAACATGTTCGTTCAAACAAATAGCTGCCAAAGAGATAAAAAACTCGCCATATATTAACAAGGTATTTGATGTCAGCTACAAATCAGAAAAAAACTTCAGCTCTACAAATTTAATGTTTATTTTAAGTATAATTTATTAAGTCCAGATAGTATAATTATTTAAGCCCAGAGAGCAATTTGACGACTTTTTATGAAAGTCTTAGTTTCTTCTAATAAAAATAAAAGCAAGTTTTACGAAAAAGTTAAAATTACGTCTAAGACTGTTACACGATTTAGACATCAAATCTTTTTAAATTTCTCCCAAAATAATAGCAATTATAAGGAAATTAATTGAATTAAAATGAATCGTTTGACTGAAAGTATGAAGCGGAGTATTTTATTTCCAAATGGGAATTCAGTAATGAGTAATAATATCTGTTTTCGAGTCACTTGAAAAGTTTGTGATAAGTCGTTTACAGTATTACATCTTACTACTCAAGAAAAAACTTCTAACTATAGACGAGTTTGAGAACTTCATAATCACCGTCGAAAATTGTTTGGAATGAAGCTATGAAATATGATCTAAAAAAGAGCTGATTTTTCTTTTTTTAAGCTCCTTATTTTTTCCAAGGAAAAGGAACTTTCCTTCATCTACCTAAACAAGATTTCATCGCCTATCTAGGTGCCATCACCATTTACTACATCTTTTCGAGGATGTTCTTTAATTTCTAGCCTAGATGTTTGCAGAGGTGTGGGGAGTGACTCTTTTAAAATCTTTTGTGAGGATTCTCTGCGATTTATTTTCGCTATTCACAAAAACATTACTTTTTAAAGTTTTTTTTTTTTGAAAGAAATTTTTTTCAAGTATTCTTCAGAGAAAACACGAATTCAAAGAATCAATAACAAAATGGAATACAATCATTTTAATATAAATTAAAGCTATATCGTTATTAAATAATTAAAAAAAAGTAATTGTAATCGTAGACCATTGAAAATATTTTCCGAACATAAAAAGTTTTGGTAGAATATTTCGAATATAAACTGACAGCCTAAATTTTAAAGTATTTTTAAAAATCTACTAATGCATAGTTGAAATTTCTCGATTCGTAGAAGTGTTTACATTGTGAAGAAAAGTAGGTACAATTTTCATTTCATCTCAACTTTATTTATAATTACATTGCTCTTTACATTATTCATCCCATGTCTTCAATTTTAGAGTTCACAGGCTTCCTTTAATTTTCTATTGATAGCAGTGATTTTTTTTAAAATTTAAAAAGCAAACGACAAAAAAAGAACTAAAAGTTAAATGCATATTCAAGTACGGAGAAATCAATCACACAGAAAACAAAATAATAGTTGAAAAATAGTAAAAAAATTAGCATTAATCGTTGATAATAGAACATGTGATAAATTTATGTTACTGGACATTAAAGGCAGTTTAAAAAGGATAGTGTTCTTTGGTTTTTCACCAAGAAGATTAATACTTGAAGTGCAGAACCGCAGTGACCTAGTGGTAAGACCTCGGAAAAGGAAGGTTTCATGTTTGAAACCTTGTTGTACGTTTAATTCATCAGTCCAAACGTCCTTTTGACTTCCATCTTTAGCGAGCTTATTATTTTTTTAAACCTGATGCTGAATTCTGTAAGGGATGTGTATAACTCTATTTTCAACAAACTCAATATTTTTCTTTCAGCTTTATTTTTAAAAAGCGAGTTTTAAAACTAGCAATTTTACTCTTTTATTTGAAAGCATTCCTCTTTCTGACTAATGCCTACTGTTTAAAGATCATAGTTCATTACATTCATTGTTTAATTTAATTTGTTTCAATTAATATTTTTATATTTAATCATGATTTATTTGAATCAAATTTGCTTCTTCGAAAGTATTACATACTGAAAATGCTTTCTTCGAAGAATTTTCAAATATATCTTTAAATGAAAGCAGCCCGAGGCATATGCTTGTTAATGATAAATAAATAGCTTTTGAGATTAAATTCTTTTAAATCATATCAAATGAGCTGCTTAATTAAATTCCTAATTTACTGGATCAATATTTGTTTACTTTTAATATGAGGTTTATTACTTTATGTTATTATTTCTCTCTGCTTTTCATTCTGAAGAATTATCTATACTGTTGTTGAAACATGAATTCTATAAATGCATTTAGCTCTATACAGCATAATAAATCAAAGTAGTAAATAGTTAAAGGAATCTTAATTTCTATTTATCCAATGAAGAAATACAGTGAATATAGTCATATTTGATGAAATTATGAAAAATCTTTGCATATGCAAAATTTTTTTTAAAAAATATAATTTTTAAGATGGTTGATCTTTTAAGAATTTTTTAAAAAATACCCGTTTTAAAATCCTACTATCACAAAGTATTTTATCATTATTTATATTTAGACATTTATTTGTATAAAGAAGAAGTATCCGATATTCTAAAATTGGTTGAATATTCAAAAATAATTATCTTTCGATATTTATCAGCAAATAGCCAATTTCTTACTTTTTTTCTTCCTTACTTCAGTCAATTTCTCACTTTATTGAAAGAAGATTTTTTTTTCACAATGTCACTTTGAATAATAAATAAAATTTTTAGGTTATATAGAATAGTTACAAACTTTTTAGAGTGATAAGCTACAATAAAATTAAAATACCTTTACCTACTTCTTCTATGTTGATCTTGTCTGTTAAAGCACATTCACTAAATTCTATAATGTAAAAGATTTTGATCAGTGAATTGAACTAATAGACGTTTTTATTTCTTAAATTTTATATAAATGCAAGTTTTTATTCCTTTTATTCAGAAATATAAATATTGAAATAGAAGAAATTTTATTTTCAATATATTTTATATTTCTATTCTTGTGGAGAACATTTTACTCGTTTGTTATTCTCACTCGGTTATTGAATAAGTTAGAGGGTACGAACATTATATATTTTAGAGTTTTCTCTTCTCAGCAATTTATAATAAGCAAAGAAAACGAGGTTTAAAATTTTTATTTCAATTTAAATTAATAATTAGAAAAAATAATTAGCTTGTTTCTCCGAAAAGCGTGCATTAAAAAATTGACATTGGTCTTCCATCTGATTTTTTTCCCGCATATCTAAATTGTTTGCCTTTTCCTTTGTAATTGTTTTTGGATGGAAAACAATTCATGTAAAAATGAAATGATAATTGCAATGAAAAATATAAATTCATGCAAAAAAAAAACTTTTGAAATAAAAAATAAACATTTTGCTTTCAAGAATTTTTTTAAAATTCTTTTATAATTTTCACTTGAATATTGTCATAATTTGTTTACGAATGCTCTAATTAAAATAAACTTAATTATATTTATTTAAAGTGAAGTGAAATTTCTTTTTTTTATATATATTTTCCTAATTATGTTGAAGTTGCTGTTTATTATATTAGTAATTTTTTATGCAGAAATTTCCAACATTTTAAAAAAGTTATAAAGTTATGTACATATTTGAAAAAACGAAAAAGTTAAAAATGCTTTTGTAAATATATTTTGTATATATATAGTGGTTTTCAATAATTGCAAAAAAGAGAAATTAAAGTAATGAAATAAAAAATGATTTGTCATATTTAATTTTTCTAAACTATTGCTTTATTTTGTAAAAACATTGAGAGTGCGTTTAGCTATTAGGTGTCCACAGCTAAACAAGATTTAAAATATTTTCTTTTCTGTTAGGTTAGACAAATGCTGCCTAATTTTCTTAGTGAATTTATTAGAGTTGATATTACACGCTGTATGGAATCTCTAAATTCACTTGTATTCATTTTCACTATTTGAATTTTTATTATTAAGCTACTTTAAATTTAAATAATTTTTCATGGCCTCAGTATATGTCGCTGCAAATGTATGCAATGAGAGAGTGGATCTAAGGAAAATTTTTTTTCAAATTTTCTTCAAGTCTTTATATTAAACAGTAGATAGTATTTTTATTCTTGAAATACTCACTGGTTTCTTAACAAAAATACATTATTTTCTTTGAAACAGCCTTCAAAAAAATAAAAATCTTAATCATAAACGGTGAGGTAGTAATGGAGTTAAAATGTTAGAGATTATTCATCAATACCTAAATTGGTATTGACACATTGCATTCATTTCTCTATTCACCATATATATTTTGCAATTTGATTATAACGGACACTCTTGCCAAAAATCCTATACTCATCCCATTTCCATGAATCGATCACCCTATAATGATCAATGCTTTTTCTCTTTTTGAGTTCAAGAAATGTTGGATTTATGGAGGAAACTGAAAGGCTATATAAGCCCTTAAAAAGGATATAACTGATTACTTTTTACTCATAAGAAAATAAACACTTAAATTGTAATTTGAAAATAATTTTGTACTTTACCGTTAGCCTGGCTCAGATGAAAACTCGCCAGGAATGATGCAATCAACACCAAACGGAATATCGCAGCAGGTAACCTATGTGTCAATACCAATTTAGGTATTGATAAATAATCTCCCACATTTTAACTTCATTGCTACCTCACCGTTTATTATTGAGATTTTTATTTTTAATTTTGAAGCCTGTTTCAAAGAAAATAATGTATTTTTGTTAAGAAACCAGTGAGTATTCCAAGAATAAAAATACTTTTTACTGTTTAATATAAAGACTTAAAGAAAATTTGAAAAAAAAAGGTTTAAATATTTCCTTAAATAATTTAATGCTATTGCAGCCATATTTTAAAAGCAAGTAGCGACCATTTTGTGGCCTGGGAAAAAATGGTGACTATGGCCTGCCGCCAAAAAGTCTGTTTTAGCGACATTTCTGCCCGAATAAAGGAGAAGTACCCAATTTTGTTTTTGATTGTGCTTTCATGTTACCTTTAAAAATTTTGATAAAAAAAAAGTTATTTTTTTATTCCCGCGTTATTACCATTTTTAAGTTTCTTGAGATACATATATATATGAATTGGTTTATATCCGACTCCTGCATCTAGTTTTCAGTGATACCACTATTTCTTTATAATGGATTACTAAAAAGGATGCTTAACAAATCTTTTAAAATCATAAATCATTTACATGATATTTTGTTATAATAAAAGATAACATGGTATTAAGAATGTTTATTTATCAAGACAGTCGCAAAGTTAATTCAGATGAGAAATAAGAATAACTTCTCGAAAAAAAGCTGGGAATTATATATATATATATATATATATAATATATATATATATATATATACATACGAGGCTTAGTGAGCAGTAACTTAACCAGTGTATTAATATATTCATAGTGAGTAAAAGGAATTGTATATTTAAAAATTGTTTGTTACAAAATCGTTTATATTTAATATGAACCAGCCCATTAGTAGAAACTACTATAAATTGCTATACAATTTTGAAATTTTTATTAAGGAAAAAAAATTTAAATATATTTGTTTCTAGAAATGTTTAATTATTTAAAATAATTTTATTCGTTATTTTGTCTCTCTGAAAGATAAACCAGTTTCTAAATTTGAGCTACCAATAAATAAGAAAACAAATTTAGTCACACAGTGAATTAATCTCAAATTATTATTTTAAATAAATATAAAAAGTTATATTTATTTAAAAATATAACTCGATTCCAATGCATCTTGGAGAACTGAAACAAAATATGCTTTATTAGTCTGATAAAGCACATATATTCTAGATGTACAAATAAATTAAAAACCAGAAGCCAGTGAAGCTTCAATTGAACCTGAGAAATTGCAAATTACTTTCATTACTACAAAAATGCAGAACCAATTGAATAATTTTTTCACATTTATTTCAACCTGAAATGTACAGCAAAACTGTATATTCGATCTTTCTCTGGAAGCATAGACATCTTTTGAAATCAATTTTCGAGGAAAATTACCCGAATTCCAGTATTTTTGAGACCGAACCAATTACTGCTGTTCTAACAGATGATCCATAAAAATTCCACACGCTGTGGAAGATCGATGAGTGGAATTTTAATTAGCCGAGCATGAGAAAAAGAAAAAAAAAAGATGAAACTTTAACTGCTACCTTGTTTCTATTTATAGTTCATTAATGTGTCCGTTGTGTTAATGCTATAGGCTTAGCACAAGAGCTAGAAGGTCACTGAGATTTGTTTCCAAAGAATACCGTTCTATTGGAAAAAGACATGATTACTGTGCCAAAATTGCTTTGAAAGAATAATGAATATTTGTTGAAGGGAGAATTGTGCGGTTCTTTGTTGCCGAAAATGGATTTTATATTCATGGTTAAATTGTGGAAGTTTCTGCTTAGCTGTAAATTTGGATTCGCAGTTTGGAATTGCCAAGAATATTCTTCAAAGTAGCATAAAGAACCATAGTGTTACTTTGAAAACAGGACGTTAATAAAACAAAACTATAAACTAAACAAAGTAGTATGTTGATTTGTAGCATCGAGGACGTAATTGAAAAAATGATGTTCAAAAATTTCCCGATTAAGTCTGATTTCACCTTGAAACTCACTTTGAAGGAAAAAGAATTCAAATAAAGCTGGCTTTTTTTATCATAAAAGCATAGGATTATCAAGTTAGATATCAAAACTTATTACTGTATTTTTTATCAGATGTTTGTTGTTTCTTTAAATAAGCATTAAATTGTTTTAGCTAAAATTGTCACCTAACTTTTAATTGAAGCACAAATTACTATAAATTCTATATTTTTCAAAGCTCTTGTTCTTTTTTGTAAATGTTTTTTAGGGATATTTATTCCCTATAACTTTTTACAACGATTTTCTTAACTTAAAGAAACCTTACTGTTAAGAATATGATTAACGAATTCTTATTAGCAATCAGTTTTATCAGTTGTTTTTTCCTGGTAAGGAAAGCAATAAATTATGAGATAAGTTATTTAATATCGCAAAAGTTTTCATGTAACATTGATGAATATTCATTTCCAGATATCGTATTTATTTACTTGTTATTATTATTAATAATATTTAAGTGTTTATGAAAATTCTCTGATAATCTATATCTATACTTATAATAAAGCTCAATGTGTGTGTGTGTGTGTGCGTGTGTGTGTGTGTGCGTGTGTGTGTGTGTGTGTGCATGTGTGTGTATATAATATAAATATAAAAAGGGATATTTTCTTTAAAAAATGCAAGGCAAAGGATTCTATGATCGTTTGCAATATTTAAATCATTAATTGAATAAATTATCTTTATTTATACATTATATGCATTCAAATTTTTTTCCAATGGCCAATTTGTAAAATATTATTAATAGGCATATATATTGTTTAATACTATTAATTTGATCTAAATGAAGTAAATAATTACATTTTATGTAGTTTGAGTCAAACAATGCATTTATGAATAATGAGTTTTTGATTTCTTCATACTTTGCTCTGTGAGCCATATTTTTATTAATATTTTAAATAAAAGTTGCTACATCAATCAGTCTTCTAAATCAATCATTAAAACTGACTGATTTATAAAATTATAGATTATTAGGAAAACGTGTTCTTTTAGAACTTTCCGTCCATCATCTTTAAGAAAATATAAATTTCAGGCCAATCAATGCCCGGAGTTACTTCAAGGCTAATGAATATGTGATTTAATTGAAAATGTTAGAACCCATTACTCATGGCGAACCAGCTGGTCGCCAAAGGCGGCTATTTATTTATAAAAGAAAGCTGTTACACATTTTTTGGAAAATTTCAATAAGATTCAGTGAAGCAAGGAAATATATGTGAATTTAGCAAAAACTGATGTTGCCAAGAAAACAATATTTTAGCAAATATGGTCAGGCCTTTATAATTATACATGATGCTTTCCACTGACTGAGAACAGACTTGGAAACTACATTTAACTTTTATTGCATTTAAAATCCAAATCCAATATCATTTTCCTTTATTAATACTATGTCAATATAATACTTTGGGATTTTTGTGAAAGAGGAAACATTAATTCAATTCTTAACTTACGAGAAGAATTTTTAGGTCTTAAATGGGGAAATGCTGACTAGAAGAGAGCATTTCATTTACATTCAAATAAAATTTTCTAATAAATGTATCAATATGAAAAAGGGATGATATTTTTTTCAGGTATTTTTTCTTGATATAAAAATATATTTTAGAATTTTTTTCCAAATATATTATCATTCAAAAAAGGAAATGCATTGGAACATACATTTTCTTACATGTTGCAATAAATAATATTCTTGAAAAACCATAGTACTTTCTTACTCTTTCAATCATGCTTATTTTTACAATATATAAAGGTGAACAGGAAACAATATAAAGGGAAGTTCAATAAATGTATGAAAAAAAATTGACAATAGGTAAAATTGAACCTATTTTTTTAATCGACTTGTGGGACTTTCATAACATGGTTTTCTCGGGCATTTTAATTATACAGGTTAAGAACTAGTAAAAAATCAACTTATAAATTCTGTATATAATTTTTTAGTACATTAATATAGTTTATTAATTTTTTAAAACTTATTATTATTAGAAAAAATAAGTATGTTACATATCAGAAGTAGTTGAAGGCAAACTTTCATCGAAAAACTCTTCTGTACTGTTATCCTTATCACTAAAATCATTTTTTGCTTCATTTAAAAGAGTCTAACTACAGCAGAGCTTTATAATTGGATCAGTAAATTGGATGATATTTCGAGTCCTAAGTTTTAACGTCATCTACTAAGCCCTGTTTATCACTGGGACATTAACTGGGAGTCCGGTCTTAGAGACCACTTTAAAAGAAATAACTGAATTATTTTTAAGGGTTTTTAAGGGTTAAAAAAGTCACGACTATCGAAGGTCACAAAACAGGAAGCTACAAGGTCAATTCATTCAATTGAGCTAAAAATCAAATAGGGATGAGAGAAAGTCCATCGCTAGTGATCTCACAGACCAGACATACCCTGTTAAGGGTTGCTTAAAAATATTTTGTAAAATGTGTATTGTGAAGATCTGTTATGATAATTATTCCTTATGCTTGTGATAAAATTTATGTAATTTACTTGGAGAATATATGAGACATCAATTTGATACTTCATAATGTCGTTTATTAGAATAATATGAAATTATACATCGACATATAAATTTAAATAAAAACATTAAACAATTATTTTTATAGGAATTTTATACAAAAAATTAAAATGAAAACAAGTAAAAAAGTGAATAGATTATTGGATTATATATGACGATGGTATATAATGACATATATATGTCATATACAGAAAATGTAAACATTTTTAAAAATCAATATTAGAGCTTGTTTATAGAATTAAATAAATATATTGGTAACAGCAGTTTGGTTTTTTGCAATTTTCTACAGTTAGTAGAATTAAACTTTTTCTATTCTATCTATAACATTATTTCTAATTAGCGCTTTGAATGTTCCTCATTTAAAAATGAGTCTACTGCTTTGTTTTTTTCCAATTAAAAAATGTTTGGGCAATTCTAGAATCATGGAATACGATTAGCGTAAACCACATTTTTGAATATAGGCATCAGGCTGTAAAATATATATTCAGAATGTTACAGAGAGAATGAAAGAAAGATAGATTAAATAAATGTTTTGGTTACACAGTCGAATAGTTGAGGTGCCAAGCTCCTTTGAAAATCCACCAACGTATATTTAGGATTTTCTTGAATGTTTGAAAGGAAAACTAAATCTCCTCATTAGATTTTTAAAAATATTTTCAAGCCAAATTTTGTGTAAAATCTGGCGAATAAATTTATTCTATTCTTGCTATGTTGAATAAATTAAACAGGAAACATATTTGAAGAAGGAAGAGAAAGTATTAAAAATTTTCTCTTGAAAGCATCTTTTTAAATGAATGATTCAATAATTAATTGAATTTTTCAAAATAAATAACAGAATTCTTTGAGATTACAGAGCATAAGTGAATCGATATTTATTTTATTTGTATTTAAAATAAATTTTTATTCATTCGAGAAAGTTGCCCGTCAAATTATTTGAAGGAAATTTAGGAAAAATATGATTATTTTCGACAGTTTTCAAGTAAAACTATTTGTTCACATACTTAATGTGAGGAGGAATAATATTAGAAATTTTAACTATCTGCCTAATGCCTGAAAAAATAGAGGAATATTAAAGAATCCTTTACTCCTTGAAAAATACAATAAATCGTATTTTTCTAGAATCAAGAGGTAGAGCTTCAAAATTATTTTCAATAAAGTCTTCGTAAAAGATTATTTAAAAAGCTTTGATCATAAACAATTTAAAGATAAGATAGAAATGACGTTAATGGATCGAATTGTTTTCTTTTTTTCTCACTTTTAACTCTTTTTTCTCTCATATTTTTTCAATAATTTTATACACAGAGATAATGCATTTAATAGTATTTTCAAAAGCAAATTGAATCATGTTTATGTTTTTTATGAAATTTTTTATGGTTCTGTTTGTGGAGAGTTTTTTTTTTTTAAAAGAAATATAAATTTTTATTTTATACTTCATTTGTTGATATAAACTTATTCAGACTTTTTAATTATTTGAAAATTTTAATGACCATATTTTAAAGACATATTTCTCTTTTGAAGCAATTTTGTACAGCAAACTGTTAAAGCTGCGTTCGTGATAATGATCCATAACAATTTTTCATTCTTCTTTTTTTTATGGTTCAAAATAATTTTTCTTGATATGAAATATGATGGTTTTCATTAATTAATTTTTTTCAAAAGTTCTGTGATTTTTTCCCAAATGAATAAAAGGTTAAATAATAACTTTTTTTAATAATCCTATTTAAAGTAGCTTATTTCTTGATGAGGCTATTATTGTTTTATGCTTTAGGTATCGAATTCGAGGTAAAGCATTTGAAACGATATAAATTAATGTAATGGATATGAATTAACACAATTTAACTTGGTATTTCAGCTATGAAACATTGTTACAGCTCTGCAATACTTCTAAATATGATTATATTTGTTATTGATTAAAATCACAAAAAAGTGTTAAGGGAACCTCTTCCAAACAGTAAAATGATTTATATGCTAATTTTATTATCCGATTTTATTTAGTTATAAATTCCTGAATTATTACCCTTAGAAGCACAAATGTAATAGCCTCTTGTCACGAATCGGGCTGACTTGACAATAGTTGGCGAGCAATGTTAACTCTACTCCGAGGAAAACCATTAAGGAAGAGAAATACTTAAACGATTGGTTTTAGAAAGAAAAAAAGCAGAGAAAATTGCTACAGCAGATATTTAACCTTTATTGGAAGGTAGATATATTTTAATTAGAAATAATGAGAGCATGTCCTCTGAATTGATGTTTTGTAAAAAAATACATTATAAGATCCAGCTGAAATTTTATACGTGGTTTATATCAGGTAAAAATGAAATAATCATTAGAATATCAACCCTAGTGAAACATTCATAAAGGTATTTTTTATATTAAAAATGAGCTCATGTTTACATTTAAGGAAATTTGATGTTTTAGTTATATTAATTTCCCGTTTTGAAGCAACACGAGGGTTATTTTGGGACGGACCTCATATTTTTGAACCACTGTCAGATGACGAGGGTAGAAACTAGAACTGCCTCCCCCCTCTCCCCACCACTGTGTACCAGCGTAAGGACGTTTGACTTGACAGATTTAACGTGCAAGAGACCCCCTCACTCGACGGCTCTTCTTCGGTGGAATCAAGTCTCGAACCTGAAACCCTCCGGTTCCGAAGCTGGGACCTTACCACCAGGCCACTGCGGCCCCTGAGTAATGCTGATGATTTTTAATCTTTATTTACGACAAATCGAATACCTGTATTTTCGCCATTTAGTTTATGCGAAGGAACTCTTTTAATATACTTCACTATAGTTAGAGGAAAATATGTTATCACAATTAATGGATGACGGAAAAAGTGTACATGTGCATGGTAAAAATACCGTTGTACAGCAATATGCATTGTTTGATTATCAAAATTCATTCAATAAGAAGTGATTCAATTAATTAAAAGGACTTATTTACAATTAAAACTGTTTCAATTATAAATTAAATTTTTATTTGCATTTATACATTGAAATGAATTGCAATATTAAATATGAAGGTTGAATAGTTTGAATGAAAAAATATTATTATATTTCAAACAGATATATAAACCTCTACATTTTCAAGGCAAATATTTGTGTTATGTTTGGGATTTACAGGATATAATATTTCACACAGAGACACCAAATGTAACACAAATATACACTGAAGAATGAAAATGTGCATTTCGTAGCGTTTCTCATAAATTTGTATAAGAACAAAATTTCAGAGAGAGTTTAATGTTTTCTGACCATAACTCCCTAAAATAAGGCTTCATTCACTAAAGCAATTACAAAATAAACATTTCATCAATTCCAAATTTACCAAAATTACATTTTAATGATATAGATTTAATAATTACGTAACTTTTTGCAAATTTTGGCATTTAAAAAAATAATTCTAGAATAGATTATTTTCATTGCCAGTTAGAATTCAAATTTCATTATTGCATCAAATATTTAATCACTTGATTGGTAGTCATTTTTAAATGTAAAGGAAGAAGGATTATGTTTCTGAACAGTTTACGTGAATAATAATTAAATGAAGAATTTATTATCTAAACCTTATATATAATACCTCTGTGACTTATAGTGCTTAACTCTATTACTATGGTTCATATATACCATGAAAAGATAAGGATTTAAAGTTACTAGAATAATAGTATTTTAATACCCATCACAAATATTTGCTTAAAAATATTTTCTTGGATACTATAAATCGTGAAATTAGGTTATTAACAAATGATTTAATTGGTATCAAACACAAAGTATTTAGTATAACAAAGTATTATTTATAAAAACGTAGGCAATATGCCTGAGAAAGTGCAGTATGGTTTGAAATTTAGTACAGTTTTTATTCGGAAAAATAATAGTTTTATTGAGAACATTATGCTATCTGGTAGAACATTTCAAAAAAGGTTTATCTGGTAGAATTTTTCAAAAAATTTTAAGTATAAAAAGTTCATCTTACTATCAAATTCATTTAAATTATAAGATATTCATATGCACAAATTATGTTACAATAATTCAACATTCAAATAGAATACTTGAATTAAAATGCTTTAAAAGAATTACTTAATTTTATTATTTACAAACTCCAAAGAAACATGGTGTATCCTATAAAAATTGTAAACCATTCAGCTTTTGTCATAATAATATGCAAAATGAATCATTTGTTGTAAATAACTTGAAAATTAAACAGTTAAATATTACATCCTTAATTTTTACAGGCATCTAATTTGTAATAAAGAAGTTACAAACGCTTGTTTGAAGTTGCTTCGTCATACTGAAATCGAAAAAAAAAAATTCTAGCAGTTACATTTCCATATCCCACAATAATCCATTGCCAACTCACATTTAAATATCTGATGATTTTATAAAAAAGTTCACTTATCGCATTTCCAATACTACATTTGCTCTCTGAGTGTTGGCAAGCATTTTAAGAACTTAGTCAATATAATGTGTAAATAAATAGGAAAGTTTTGATTTGGTAGCTTTCACCCCAACATCTAATATTATCGAGAAATAGTGGTTGAAGATGTTAGTTGACTCTTGTCGTTTGTTAAATGTGATAGCATCCTGTATGGTAGACATGTTTCAATTAGACATGGTTCAATTTACTTTTCATTTAACTGCAGGGAATTTCAGTTTCATTCTACGAGTGGCACTTGTGGAATTTAATTTGGATATAATGCGTTCAAGTTCCCTTAAAAATGATAATGGAATAATTAAATGACTTCTTGCTCGTAAGAAAAGTTATGGAGTCACTTTTGTGGTAAAATCTATAGAATTATAATAAATGTGAAAGTGTAGATGTATGTATGGATAGATGGATGTTTGTCAGCCAATTACACAAGAACGGCTGAACGGAATTGGGTAAATTTAGCTCATAGATTTTAGTCTGGAATATGACATAGGTTACTATTTATTTCAGTTAATTGACTGGTTAATTTTTTATTAATTAAAGACTTACTTTCCCACCAAAAATCAGAGGTTAAATCACGCCAAAGATGAGCAAGGCTTCAGTTTTTTCTCCCACGCAAATGAGGATATACTTAGCATGCTTCCGACCGATTATTTCAAACGATTTTTTATATTTTCTTAGTGTTTGATGTATTTAAAATAAAACGTTGTTAATTAATCTATCTTTCTTATTCATTCTGAAGTACTTTTAAATTAAAATAGAATAAAGTAAATAAAAAAAATCTATGGGATGAATGTCGCACAAGCATACATTAAAGCCGTTAATTTGCTGCCTGTAGAACAACCGTGGCAACCAGGCTGTGATGGGCGGCTTTGTCGGTTTTGATTGCAGGCGATTTTAGACAGCCTCTGCCGACTGCTGATCAGACCGTCAGTTCTCATACATATGCATAAAAATTTCCGCGCGAACTAAGTCGTGGGTAATAGCTAGTTACTTTAGAAATCAATATTAGGATGGCAAATTTTACCATACTCTATGAAGTATATGATTCTTTAAATTTAGTTGACAATATTTAAATTTGCTTGCCAATCTTTAAATGATTACGAAGGATGATTAAATGTCGCCAATTTTATTTCTACTAAATGAAAGAGAGAATGTATGGGCTGGCTCTTTAGAGGAGAGATCAACAGCTTCTAAATTTAATGTATAAAGGTATAAACAAAAAAGGAATTGAATTACAATGTCCAATCAGCAGAAAACTATAGAGTATCTGAATTAATATGATTTATATGTCCATCATTAGATGGCATCACGAGGTGTGAACATTTTATTCCGAATCATGCGCGTAGTGATATTTTAAATGTTTTTTTAACTAAACTGACCAGAAAATCTGCGAATTAATCAGAATTCCTTGTGAATGTGTTGGACTTGGTGGATTTTTCATCAAATGCAGCTCTATAAAATTATTATTTGTCTGGAAAAAAGATTTACATTTTTTTTAATATTTCAGATTAGTGTTGAAATATTGGTGAAATTTCTTTTAAAAAATCGCAAAACATAATGAAACAGAGAAAAAATGCACTAATTTATAGTTAACTTGTAATATTTTTGCTCGTTTTGAAAGACAGGCTTTGATTTGATTAAAATGATAAAAACATTTGTGAATTGGTAATGGTTCTAGTTTAATCAGAGAGTAATTGTGATATTATTCGAAAGTCTGTTACTACTCTCTATTTAATAGGCTCTGCTTCTTTCCATTTTTTATTCTATAATAATTTGTATTTCAATTTTCCATCTAAATTACGATTATAAGTGAATTTATCTTGAAATGTTTGTATTCTGTTTCATAGGTTTTGAGAATGGGCTATTTTATCTCTCAAAATATTTGTTTGAAAATATTTTAATGCAATTGCTTGAGGGAAAAATGGACAAAAGACTTGAAAGCATCAATATAAATAAACATTTTAAAAAAAGTAATTATAAACAATTATTCCAGCAACAGTTTGAGAGAAATTTTTATTTGTTTACCCAAATGCATAAAATTATTCAAAATTTCAAAAAAATTAAATATTTGATAAAAATCTTTACTAATGCGTAAAATAAATATTAATTGGTTGCTCCAGGTAAATTACTTCAATTGAAAAATAAATAAAAATAAATAATAATTCTTTTCTTTGAATTTTCATTAAAAAGTTTTAAGAATAAAACTCAGCATAAATTAATTTCTTACGCTGTAAATAAAGAAAAAAAAAATTGTGAATAAATATAAAAAGCAATAAATATAATCTGAAAATATTATTTGCTTTAAGTTAATTAAAATGTTTTCACCTAGTGCATTCCTTGGTTAATCATTGATGAATAAAAACAATAAATCGATTTTTTAAAGTCAATCTTTTTTTGAAATGATATAAATATATTTAACGAAAGATAAAATGGACACTTTTCATCTTTTTTTTAGATGACAGTTTCACATTTTATTTAGCATTTTCAGAATCACTGTTTTTAAGTATAATCGAAAACGTCTTTTACTAAACAATCACAAAAAAGTCGTACGTTATCTATCTCAAAATTAAGTATATGTATTGTATTATCTGATCGCCAAAGTCATTTACTGTATTTGAATTCCAGATGCTGTGAAATAAAGTAGATATTTATACCAAAAGCAAGAAGCAAACAGCCATTTTTTACATCGACATCTTTTCTTTTTTTAAAAAATATTACAACAGAGTTACCATTTTCCCTAGACTAAAAAAATGTAACAGTATTGCCATTCTCTTAAAATCTTGAATTATAAACGTAAGTATAACATTATTGAAGATTAAAAATCATCTTTTTGATGCTTTAACCAAAAAACTAAATTTGTATTTCTAATTATTTTTAAAAAAATGCTTTAACCCTATTTATCAGCAAATTGGCTCCAGCGAAATGAACTTAATGCTTGTATAGGAAAAAAAAAAAAGATTTTTTTTTTCATCAACGTTGACAAAGGTTAAAATTTTAAAAATTAATTATTGCAGTTAAAATAAATATAAAATATCATTTGTTCTAAAATGTAAATGCAGAATGGAACAATAGCAGTACTTTGACGTATGGAAAATATTTGTTGCGTTATCAAGAAATCTACCCGATTTCTTCAGCTTTAGAATTAAGCTTGCAAAGTATCTTACATTTAGAAATAAAATTAAATACTTCAAGCGTTTTAAAAGTCAAACAGCATCTTTATTCTTTCTCAAAACCTAAACCAAAACTTACAAAACATTGCCAGATTATCCAAGATAATATAACACATTGCCAGATTTCAAAAGGTACAAAATTAATCGTTTGCTTTTACTCCAAATAAACAAATACTATTCATAAAAATAATTTGATTTACCGCACACTCCCACCTTTGATTATAAGAATATAATCAAATTAAAAATAATGTAAATAAATATTAGCTTAAATGATACAAAATAGTTTGAACTGTTCAAGTCCTTAAAAAGCTTGACGGTATTCTCACAGTTCTACCACATCTTGTAGTAAAAGGTTTTGCGCCAGCATGGCTTTCATCTTCTGTGCAATTTATTTCCAGAGGATAAATACGTCGAACAGGTCGTACAATCTCACCACGTTGTGTTTTCAATCGCACTACTCTAACTGTGTTATCCTTACCTGGGTACACTTCAAGAACTTTAGCCATAGGCCATAGTAACCTTTTCTTTGAATCATCTTCAATCAAGACAATTTCTCCAGGTTTTACTTCATAGTAAGTGCTTTTCTTTCGTGGTTGCAATAAGATGCCCAAGTATTCACGGCGGAATCTGCTTCTTAAGTGTTGCCTAAGACTTTGTTGATATTTCAGACGCCCTTTGATGTCCGTTGCATCAAGTTTATCCAAATCCGGCACTCCCACCGTCGAAATGTCCTGTATAAACATTGATGGGGTGAGAGGAATAAGATCATTGGTATCTTCGGATACGTAGGTAAGAGGTCTGGAGTTTATGACTGCTTCACAATCACATAGGATACTAATAAACTCTTCGTAGTACAAGCAGGCATTTCCTAAAACACGTCTAAGGAGTTTTTTCACCATTTGCACAATTCTTTCCCAAACTCCACCCCACCAGGGTGCAGAGGGGGGAATGAACTTCCATGTTATTCTCTGGACGGAAGTTGCCTTTTCTATCTCATCCCAATCCAGATTTTGTAGCAAATTTTCAGCGCCCACAAAGTTAGTCCCATTGTCACTGTATATCACCTTTGGTCGACCTCGTCTGGCTATGAACCGCCGAAGGCAAAGAAGAAATGATCTAGTGGTAAGTGACAGTACCAGTTCGAGATGTACCGCACGGTACACAGCACAGGTGAAAATAACTATCCAACATTTGTCACCTCCCTTAAGAGTAAGTGGTCCAGCCAAGTCCACTCCGCTCATTTCAAATGCAGCGGATTCTTCGACTCTGTCCTGAGGCAAACCACCAGGTGGTGTCTCTATATTTCTGGAAGTATATCTCTTGCATCTTAAGCATTTATTGACTTCTCTGCGAACGGTTCTTCTTCCATTTATAACCCAAAATTTTTCTCTCAATTTTGACAGCAGAATCTGTACTCCAGCATGAGAGTTTTCCAAATGAGCTTCTCTGACCAGAAGTTCCACTAACCTATGTTTTCCAGGAAGTAGAATGGGGTATCTAAAGTTTTGGAAGTCATTCTTCTCAGTTAGCTTAGTTTTAATCCTTAAAATACTCTCCTCATCTCTTAAAACATTGAGAGTTATCAAACCTTTAACTGATTCTTCTGTGAAAGACTCTTCTTGAATCAGCCGAATAATCTTCTTTTCCGCTTCATTTATTTCGAGTATAGTCAAAGAGCCCCTTTTTCTGCATTCTTTAACGGTCTTCGAATTATGCTTGAATCGTAATATCCATCCTACAACTCTAATAATTTTGTTGTATCTTGATAACTGAGAGAAAAGACTAGTAGTAACAAGAGAATTGTTTATGAGACTAAGTGATTTGCTACATTTTTCTGTTGAGATAATCTCTTCGTTAATTGGGTGACTAGTTTCTGGCCACATTTCTTCGCGTAAAAGTAGCCATGTGGGGCCCTCCCACCATTTAGATTTCAAAAGCTTCAAAACAGAGCATCCTCTGGAGGGCAAATCTGCGGGATTTAATGCTCCCGGAACATGTCTCCAGTCGTCGGTGTTTGACAATTTTCGGATCTCTGCTACTCTATTCCGGACAAAAACACTCCAAGATTCTTCTCTTTTTATCCATTGGAGAGCTGTAGAGGAATCGGTCCAAAAGCGTGTTTCCACATTTACCATATTTAAACTCTCTTTTACAAATTTTGAGAGTCTTGCTCCAATGCAACAGGCAAGTAGCTCCAGTCTCGGAATAGTAACGGGTTTTAATGGGGCTATTCTAGATTTCGCAGTTAACAGTTGTATCGAGGTTCCAGGAGCTGATTGACAACGAATGAACACAGCTGCTGCATATGAAATGCCACTAGCATCGCAGAATACGTGAAAACTAAAAGAGGATACATTGTCAGTTAAAAATTTTCTTGGAATTTTCACAAGGTGTAAAATTTTGATATCATCTATCCATTTCAGAAATGTTTTTTTCATATCCATTGATACCTCTGAATCCCAGCTCACTTTTGATCGCCAACTCTCTTGCAATAACTTCTTCGGTATCAAAGAGACCGGGCAAGTAAAACCAATAGGGTCAAAAACCTTATGAGCATACGATAAAATCACACGCCTAGTAATGGGGGTATCAGGGGGTATTTCTACTAAGGAATTATCACAGAAAAGTACGTCTTCTGATTTATCCCACAAAAGTCCTAAAACAGGAGTTGGCTGGATATCTTTCAATGAAATAGCTTCTCCTGTAAATTCCCAACCTCTAAGATCAAACTTGGCTTGTGCCATCAGCTTTGTTGAATCCTCAATAAAGCAATGCAGTTCCTTCTCTGAATTCACCGAAGTGACACAATTGTCTACGTAAAATGAATTCTTCAACTTCACAGCAGTATCATGATACGGAGTAGATAAATACTGGTCTAAATGACGATTGATGACAGCACTCAATAGAAAGGGGCTGCAATTCAGACCAAAAACTACTCTGGCATGCTGATAAACTCGAGTAGAATCTCTGTTTTTATTCTTCCACCACAGAAATTTTAAATATTTCCGATCTTCTCTATCAACAGATATCTGAAGAAATGCCTTTTTTATGTCTGATACAACGCCAAATGTTTTCTACCGAAACTTCATAAGTACTGAAGGTATCAATTCGAGTAAATTAGGACCCTTCATCAAACAATCATTCAATGAGAGATTACCTCTTGACTTGCAGGAAGCGTCAAACAGTGGCCGTACTTTGGTGGTAGATTCGTTCTTAAATACTCCTCGATGAGGTAGGTAGTGACCAGGTCCCTCACCAGAATCCTCAATAAATTCTTCATTCTTCCACTCTTCGAAGACATCATTATAACATTCAAATTGATTGCTTTTTAACAACTTTATACTAGTAGAAACTAACCTTTTTCCAGCAATATCTCTGTTTGTGGGTTGTTCATCTAGACTGCGCATCCAAGGAAGTTTGACCTCATATCTTCCATCTTCAACAATTTTTACACTTTTGGAAAAATGATCAATGGCTTTACTTTCTAAATCCCTGGAGGTATTGGTCTCACATGGGTCCATTATACCAATAGTTTCTAGTTTCCACAGGTCCGAAATGTCATTACTTCGTATAAAAAGAGAAATAGATGAGTAACTGTTGGAAGCAGCCTTTGGTCTTCCCATTACACACCATCCCAAATAGGTTTCAACAGCAATTAAACCAGACGACAGATGACATATATTTCCTGTGAAAAGATTTCCAGCGGAATCAGCTCCTATCAACAGCTCTATAGGCATCGAGCTTTTTCCAATATCAGTGAACTGGATACCTTTACCTTTTAACTCCTTGACCCACGGACCTCTTTGCATACTCGGAACATAACCGCAAATAATCTCTTGATCCAAAGCTTGAATTTTACAAGAATAATTTTTCTTTAAATTGCTCACTGACAGCTCGTAGCAATTATGTTTCTTCTTAGAACTAGCACCACCAAATACTACATGCGTTAAATTTTCACATCGTTCTGTAGTTATATTCATATCATTAATTGTAGACTTTAAAACGTATGATCTTTGAGAACCTGTATCAATTAACGCTCTCACCATTTTACTTCTTCCACCTGCCTCAATTAACACTAATAGTGTTTGCAAAAGAATTTCTGGCTAGCTTTGATTTGCCAATACTACATTTCCCTCAATACTAGTATCATCTTCGGTGTTGGGTCTTGCGTTATTAGCCTTTTCAGGACAGAAAATTGTCCAATGTTTTTTCTGTCAGATCATACATTTAACTGTTGATTTGCATCTCCGCGAAACATGTCCGACCTTCAAACAGACAAAACAAGCCCTATTCTTTTTTAAAATATCTTGTTTTTCTTCAAAAGACATTCTTTGAGCTTTGAAACAGTCTTGTGAATTATGGCCCTTTCCACAAAATAAACACGACTTCAAAGTTTTGGCTCCATAAATCAAATCATTGGCTGTCGGAACAGAAGTTTCTACTTCTCGAGGCTTTTTTCTTTCAGTTTTTTCATAATTTGCATTCCCTTTTAAAGAGAATCCTTCCATAGCAAGAGCTATTCTGTCTTCAGATTCAACTTCATTCTTTAGAAATTTCATCAGATTTTCTAGTCGAGATTCTTTGGCATCCTCCTTATTAGATATTCGGCCACAATCATTCCTCTTCCAAGCTCTTAAGACGGGAACAGCATAGCCGCATATTTCTCTGTTGTAACACCAAGAGTTTCCAATGATCTGAGCTGAGTTTCGATACGATCATAAATAGCAGACAACTTCATTTGTCTGTCTTTAATATTGAATGCCAGAGTCAGTTTGAGCAATTCTCGGACATAATATTCAACTAAAATGTCATCCTTCCCAAAACGGGATTTCAAACAGTCAATTGCTTTGGCATAGTTTCCAGTAGATGGTGGAAAACTATCCACTAATTCTCGGGCTCTGGAATTCGGAATCGTAGCCTGCACTAAATATTGAAATTTATCGGCTTCATCAATATCGGGATCCTCATCAATTTTCCTAAACTGACCCCAAAACTGTAACCAGTCCTTGATATCTCCTCCAAATTTATTCAACTCTAACGGAGGAAGTTTAAACTTTCGTTTTGTACAACTAACTGAGGATCGTAATTCGAGATCAACATCAGAATCAGCTTTCTGACCCATTAACAAACTTAACTTTTTAAATTTGGGAGCATAATCATCAGCTGAAGTAGTTTCTTTATCAATATCATCTTGTTGAACCCCTTCAGTTGTCAAGAGATTATTTAAAATATCCTCATTAAGTTGTAAAAGTTCGTTATTTTTCTCATTAAGAAGCTGAAAGGTCGCCAAACAGTCCAAATCCTCTGACATTTTATCGGCTTTCTTTTTTGCTGCTTCATCTAGTGTATTATATAACCGGGTAAATGCATTTCTTACCGTTTTCCGTTTCAGCTTTAAAGCTTCCATAATAATTCAATAACGGAAAATACTTTTTAAATATCGAAATTCGAATAGTAAACAAGTTATAATGGCTCTATCCCAGTTAACGGTAGGCTCTATTTTGGCGATTTTTGTGGCGCCATTTCTCGGGCGATATTTATTTTCCCCTTGGCAACTTCACCCTTTCTCTCCTGTTAAAATATGGTAACCTCGTAATTTGCGATGTGATGTCATCATGATGTAATTCTTGTTTCATCCAATTATATTCAAAGTTGTAGGAAGTAAGTTTGAATTTCAAAACTTTCATTGTTTCATCCAATTAGTTTGAATTTCAAAACTTTCATCTGTTCATCCAATTATATTCAAAGTTATAGGAAGTAAGTTTTAATTTCAAAACTTTCATCTACATTTCAAACTGTTTCAATCTGTAGTGTGGTACAGTTCTGCGTATCTTCAATCGTATTTATTTCAAAATTTTTATTTGTTTAATTTTATAGTATTTAAATTTTTGTAATTTCTGCAAAAGGAGAGAATTAAAAGGTTGCAAAAGGAGAGAATTAAAAGG
>JAPMOQ010012058.1:160087-228854 GCA_026543055.1 Argiope trifasciata
TGCAAAAGGAGAGAATTAAAAGGTTGCAAAAGGAGAGAATTAAAAGGCTGCAAAAGGAGAGAATTAAAAAGTAAGTATTTATGCCTTTGTTGATTTTATGAAAGTGCTTTTTGTCTTGCTAAAATTTTTGTAATTAATTGTTGTTTTGTGATATTTTCTTGTTTTTGGTGACTATTTTCGGAGCACGACTCCATAGAATTCACGCTCAGTTTCTAGGTCTAACACGAAGATACATTGACCGCTCGCCATCGGAACATCGTCGGCGTCACGTTTTCCGATGTTGCGATGGCAAACGGTCGGTGTCCACCGTTAACGGTCTGCGTGTTAGGCTTAGGTACTTGGCGTGTGCTTCGCGGAGTCGTGTTTCGCCAATAGTCGCCAAAAACAAGATGGCGGACAAGGAGCGTACCATATATTGGGAATTAACCGTTATAATAAATGCCGTTACCTTTTTAAATCTTTCCTTCAAGTTAAAATATCACAGTCCGGTCACCACAATGTTGCGTTATCAAGAAATCTACCCGATTTCTTGAGCTTTAGAATTAAGCTTGCAAAGTATCTTACATTTAGAAATAAAATTAAATACTTCAAGCGTTTTAAAAGTCAAACAGCATCTTTATTCTTTCTCAAAACCTAAACCAAAACTTACAAAACATTGCCAGATTATCCAAGATAATATAACACATTGCCAGATTTCAAAAGGTATAAAATTGATGGTTTGCTTTTACTCCAAATAAACAAATACTATTCATAAAAATACTTTGATTTACCGCACAATATTTGTAGGTTTATTTAGCCGTTCCTGTTTTATTTTCTCCACAAAACTGTACCTTTCAAAATTACGCAGATATCGATGGGAGTTATATAGAAAGAAATTTGTTGTTTATTTCTACATATTATTTTTAATCAAATAATCTAATTATTTTTAGATAGTTTTGTAGATTTTTATAATGAAGGAATATTTTTTTGTTACACCACTCGCCTAAATACTATAACATTTTATTTATACATGGATATCCAGTGTGGAACTTCTACGTTTTCTTCCACTCCTTACTTGCTGACATTTTAATGTACAAACTTAGTTTAATTTAGTTTAGATATTTTAACGCCCCGTTTTAAAGCAACACTAGGTTTATTTTGGGACAGACTTCATAATTTTGAACCATGGTTGTGAACTTAGAAGTCAGTTTTTGATATCTAATGGCACTTAAACTAATAAAATGGCTATATTTTTTTTTCGAGATAAAATATTATTCGGCAGAACAAGAGTTTCTTTTAAGAACTTAACCATTAATGCATGTAATAAATTCAAATAATACCTTTGTTCTGTTTATGAAAAGGCAGGTATGTAATTTTACATCCGGTAATTAATATTACCGGATTGATCGCATTACAAAGAAACGCCCTTCATAAGACACGCAATGTTTGAGGTTGAGTGAACTTACTGTGGTAACTTGTAATGATTGATTTACTTTGGTTACTTGAAAAGGTAATGTTTTTCTTTTTCTTTATAAATTATAGTTCATGTTAGGAGCTAATTTGAAGAACTGAAAAAAATTATACGGGAACTGAAGTAATATTTTAACTGCAATATTCAGTAACGCAGGATCTCGGAAAAATTATTTCTTTAGATCTTCTTGTACTTATTAAACTCTCATTCTGAATAACATTCGAATTCAGGGAAGTCAGACTATTAGAATTCCCTAAGTCTCTCTCTCAAAGATTAAGAAAGATACTTCCTCTCTACATTCCTTAGAGGCAGACATAAAAAAAAGTACATCACCAAAGTTATAACAATTTAGAAAATGGGTGCTCAGACATATTTTGAGAGTTCTCAGAATTTCTCCTTATCCCTCAAATTCACTTGAAAGTCCTTTTCTACAGAAAAAAACACACATTTATTCAATGTATCACACTCAGTAAGTTAAGAAAATTTCACAGTGACAGCTAGGGGCTACCATTGTTTCATAGAATAAGCGTTTGAAGGTTTTGTGTATTTGTTGATAGATATAAATTTATTTTAATTAATTTCTGCACTGCTGATTCTTTATAAAATTTATCTAACCTGGGTATGACCTTTATTGATTTGTAATTTGTTATCATACATGGCCTGTCATGATACAAAAAATGTATATAATATAAAATTTGGGTATTAAAAGGATGCTTCACAAAATGCAATAAATGTAAATTTTTATTGTATGTTATTTAGAATTCAGGTAAACGATTACTTAAAACTAATAGGATACTTATCAAATACAATATAAAATATAATACAATATATAATTAATATGCAACTACAATAACAAATTCATCTTTAATTAATTGATACTTCTCTCATTTTATGGCGTTGACTGTCAGATATGAGAAAAACAGAATTAAAATTTTCAACCAATAAAATAGTCTTACAAGTTATACGAGTGATAAAAGACTACGTGATTTATGTATTTATAATTGGTTACTATTTCTAATAATTGTAACTAAAAGAATTTATCTTGTTGTAAATTACTTATTCATACAGACAATCTTTACAATGAAATTAATTTTTTTGATTAAAAATAGTATTACATTCATTTCTAAAAAAATATGCAATTTAAAAAAAATGAAATGTGGATAATAGAGCTGAGAAATATTGAAAATGAATATGTTGCCACAAGCAAAGGAAAATAATCCCCACAGAAAAATAGAAAATAAAGTTAAATAAAAATAGACAGTGTAATAATATTTAAATAAAGAAATTGTAAGTTTATGGAATTTTAATGACACTCCCAACATTTTTTCTGAATTAGTAATGACACATCTGATGGAATGCTAGTAAATAAAAAATTTCTCTTGGGAATTTGGGCGTTTTAATATTGACCGTTTTCACTCAATGACCCTGTGGATGATTACTGCATTTGATTGAATTTCACGTATTTTATTTATAAAATCTAAAGTCGGGGGAAACATCTGGTTTCTGTCTTCACTTTTATACGCACTTCAATGACTGATAAATAATCACTCCTCGATGCTTTTCATAATCTTGAATGCGAATATTTAGTTTCGATTTTTTTCCTACAAGAATTTGATATATTAGAATTTCATTAATAACAGAAGGTTGGAATAATAACTATATAAATGAATAGTGAAAGTAGGCTGAGAAAATTAATAGCGATTAAAATAAAATTGTTGAATAATCTAGAATCAGAGTCATAAATTGTTTCAAAGACTTGCCATTATTTGCATAAAAATGAATTGAAAGAAGAAAAAAGGAGAATGAATGATTGAATGAAGATTTGAAATTCAATAATTTACTGAGAAACGTAAAGTAACAATATTTCACTAATTTTAAATTAGGAAAAGTTAAACTATATTCATTTTACTTTAAGTAAAATGAATATAGTTTAACTTTTATACATCAATTACAAAATAATAATAATTTCATTAAAAAAATATGGTGAAAAATTTAACAACGATTTTGCACTGTCACATTTCTGTGAGATTATGAAAGTGTTCGTTATGTTTCTTCTAAATTACATAATCATTCTGAATAAAGAAACAAAAAATATAGTCTACATATTGCTTGTTTTTCCTGTTAACTTGTGCAAATTTCATAATTATCGATAATAAAAAAATAGAGTACATCAAGATTAAAATAAAATGTAGTGTAGTTATATTTATCCATTGATAGCTGATACAGAGAGAGATTCATATTTTTAATCATTGCTGACAGATATTTATAGAAGCAAAATTGAATGTAAGAATCGTATTAACGTAATATGAACAATTTGTTGGGACCTAAGCAAAGATTGGAACATTTGACAATTTTATATCTGAATTATTTTTTAAACTGGATTATTAGCATTTACTATGAATAATATTAAATTATTTTACAAAAAAATGAAACACTTTTTTCGCATTAAATAATTACTTCTATCTTTCATTCTGAAATATAAATTTACTTCCAGAAAACCATTGAAAAAGAGATGAGCTAAAATTTGAATATGAAATGTGAATCAATATTTTGGCATTGATTTGCATAAAAATTTCTCAATCTTCGCATTCATTGATTCATGATTTATGATTTCTCTAGAATAAACGTGCCCTTTTGGCACTTATCTATTCTCAAAATGCAAATAAACGTGCCCTTTTGGCACTTATCTATTCTCAAAATGCACATATCTATCAATATTTCCATAATATGACAAACATTCTAGCAATTTAGTTGGATTAATGTTCTATTTCAAAGTTTTATGAAGTTGTTTTTTTATACTTCATTCGGTTAACATATTAGATAACGAAGACATCTTCTGTTAGAGAGCAGGCTACAATTTTTCATTAGTCATGTTCTTTTTTTATTCTTTTACGTAGTTTTATATGACGTAAACAAGTTCCGGAATTTATTATAACAATGTTAAAATATTTCAGTATCAAACGATATTCATTAGCAAAAATTGACATTACATGAATGCTTCTAAAATATACGAATAATACTCAAATCACTGATTGACTGGAAATTATATAAGTGTGCAGAATAGTTCCATTGTTTCTTAAAAATTTAGAGACGCCTAAGCTAATATTTTTATAGCTAAGGCATAAACTTGTATATTATCAGCTATGTCTACAATTTCAAGCGGTAAATGTGACAACGATAAAAAAAAAGTTAATATTTCTCTAACCAGCCAACGTTCTGGTATAGGGTAGCGTGTCTTCCCCATGATCTGGGCTTTCCGGGTTCGAGTCGCAGTTCGGGATTGGCTGTTATTCTGCGTTCTTTCTGTAAATGTGTCCCCCTGTAAAAATGGATTGTGAAAGTGAATATGTAAAGCATGATGTAGCTAAGTCGTAGTCATGATGTAGCTTGGCCGTAGTTGGCGCTACTGAAAAACAAAAGGCGCTAATTTAGGCTTAAACAGCTGACAGCTTTCTGTCAATGGGCTTGTAAAGTGTTACAACAATACATTTCTTCTGGAACTGAATGAAAAGAATGGAACTATTTAAGACTCACACATTTAAGATTTTCAATAACAATTTAAACAACGAAATAAGTTATTTGTATATTTCTAAGAAGTACTTTCGGAACGTTTTCCATTGTCGTTTAAATGCAGGGCGAAGTGGATTCTTTTTAACAATCTGCGTTTTATTCACAAGTACCGAATGAAAATTTATTTCTTCGTTGGAAGCATAAAAGTACTTCTTGAAAGCATTTTTATGCAAAATTACACGAAAACTACGCATTTCGTGCAAAACTTGAGTCGGTTGCTAATCTTCTAGCAAGCTGTGAAAATTGTCTCGATAAGAAATCTGTAAATAGAAACTTTAATTTCCAATCTATACTTATAATAAAGCTCAATGTGTGTGTGTGTGTGTGTGCGTGTGTGTGTGTGTGTTGGCGCTCTACAGGCCAGATCATTGGACCGACAGCTACCAAATTTGGTACATGTATATCTTGGAGGTCGGGAATCCCTTTTTTCGAATTTTTAATTAGAATTTGAATTAATTAAAATTTAAACGAAATTTCGACGTTTTTTCGCTATAACTTCCGAAAATATTATTGCACAAACATGATTTTTATATAAATTTAAAGATTAAAAAATTAGCTTTCTAACTATAGCAGTTTTTTAAATTTATAACGTAAGCTTCTATTTTTAACGAATTTTTAAAGAAATGTTTTAACCATGTTTTTAACACGTGACTGGATAAAATAAAAGAATGCCGGAAGTTCGAATTAAAAAAAAACTGTCATCGTAAATCAAGTCTAAAGAAATGCAACTTTTAACACGTGACCGGATAAAATAAAAGAAACATAAAATGTGATATTTTCTAAAAAAATAAATGCAAAGCAAAAGATTCTATGATCGTTTGCAATATCTAAATGATTAATTCAATAAATCTTCTTTACGGTAAACCTGATCGAATTTAAACAGGATATGCATTGGAATCCCGACTTAATGGCATATTTCTATTATCGTTTGCAATATCTGCATCATTAATTCAATATATATTTTTTTTCATTATAAAATGTGATAGTTTCTAAAAAAATAAATGTAAAGCTAAGGTTTCTATAAAATCTGCAAGAGCACGTCAAAGGGAAGAAATTAGGTTTTATCACCGTGTTACCATCATTTTGACGGAAGTTCAAATTTAAAATATATATATATATATACAAACTATCATCGTAAATTAAATCTGAAGAAATGCAACTTTTAGCACGTGACTGGATAAAATAATATAAATATAAAATGTGATATTTTCTTTAAAAAATGCAAGGCAAAGGATTCTATGATCGTTTGCAATATTTAAATCATTAATTGAATAAATTATCTTTATTTATACAGAATCTGCATTCAAATTCCTTTCCAATGGCCAATTCGTAAAATAGTATTAATAGGCATATATATTGTTTAATACTATTAATTTGATCCAAATGAAGTAAATAATTACATTTTATGTAGTTTGAGTCAAACAATGCATTTATGAATAATGAGTTTTTGATTTCTTCATACTTTGCTCTGTGAGCCATATTTTACAAAATATTTTTAATAATATTTTAAATAAAAGTTGCTACACCAATCAGTCTTCGAAATCAATCATTAAAACTGACTTATTTATAAAATTAAAGAATATTATTAGGAAAACGCGTTCTTTTAGAGTTTTCAGTCCATCATTTTAAAGAAAATATTAATTTCGGGCCAATCAATGCCCGGAGTTTCTTCAAGGCAAATGAATATGTGATTTAATTGAAAATTTTAGAACCCATTACTCATGGCGAATCAGCTGGTCGCCAAATAAAATGGCAAAGAAAGAACTTGAACTTTGCCCATATTTCTACAAGCATGCCATTATTCTGTTCGTTTTTGTCCAATCTTTTATATAATAAAGCTATGAAAAAATGACTTACTCATTCTCAAAAAATTGACATTTTAGGTAAAACTTAATTATTATACTCGTCTGCTTTTGACAGATTATTAAATATTTAATGCAGAGAACAACGCTGTGCAGTTCTCTCACATTAAGGCAAAAATCTTTTTATGTATCTCTATGTATCAATTTTATGTATCTCTCAGAATTCGTAAATTGCTTGCAACTGTACGAAATGATTCGATCTAGCTATATATTTATCGTTGAAAAATATAATTTTAGATAAAACTTTTATGATTAGTTGCTCTTTTATAAGATCATAACTTTAAGTTAGGGGGGTATATCAATATTTATGTATGCCTGTGCCGAATTTATTTACTTTTTAAAAATAAATGTGCAATATTTAAGTAACAAAGTATTTTTTCAAAATGCATATGTCAATTTTTTCTAAACAATTTTCTGCAATGATTCAGAACGGCTATTTACAAAAAATGAATTCAGTAGAAACTTGCATCTATGCAAATGTATGACAATTGTCATGGCAACACTAGTTTATTATATATAAGCATGAAAGTATCGATGATTTTTTACATCTATGTAATTAAATCCAAATTTAAATCTAATTTCATTTCACGGAGTTCTCACCAGAGTTAATATTAACATGCATATTTTCCAATGTCAGCCACAAACACCCGTGAAACTGGTCCTTCTCTTTACTTTATAATCGTTCAGTCGTATTGCTGGATAATAGTATCAATCGTATAAGAAAACATTTTTTTTTTCGTTTGACATGCATTCTAACAAATTAATTATTAATCAGCTAAACTTTTCTGATCGTAGAACGAAAATGAGTCGCCTTTCACTTTAGATAGTCATTTTTATATTGTATGAACTTCCAGATGTGATTGTGAAACCAAAAAGGAATCGTTTATTGGAAAGCTTGACGACCATTCTCCATTGTACAAAGATGATTGTAAAAGTTCGTTCGCGAGAACTTAGTTTGATGAATAATTTATTTTTAATAGTTTCCATTTGGTATTTTTGTACGAAGTTTAACATGTATTGGTCTTCTATTAACATCCGTGAAAAACGGAAGCTTTTAATACATAAAAGACACTAATGCATTATTAATATGTCGGTGATGAGCTCTGTACATTATTAAAAGAACAAATTTATGCTCATACAAAATTAATAAAGCGTTTACTATTGTATTTCATTGCTAACACTTTTATTCAGAGTATATAAAAAAATTCAAGAAACGAAGAAAATTATTTTAATGTATCACTTTATATTTACACATTTTATATTAAACTAGTTCGTTCATATTTAAAATCACTAATTATGATTAAATATTATATACTACTTTTATATGGATTTCGAGGCTTATTCAAAATTTTAATAGTTTCTAATGGCTAAGAATTTCTAAATTAAATTACTTAATACTGAATGCAGATAAGAGATAACAAAATACATTTTGTGAAAATAATTCTAAATATTAATTAGCACGAATTTTAAATGCAAAAATTACTTCCTGACGATCGGTATTGAATATAAAGTAATGTAACTTCAACTTACATTTCAAAAATTTATATAATATACCATATTACTAGCAACACTAGCGGGAACTGTGGCTGATTCCTAAAGACCATCACCGACCACTGAATAACCATCTCCGTGGAGAGTACTTACCGTCATCCATGGCATGAGTCAGATCCCTCACTTTTATTGTATCTACCAGGTTGGAGAGATTCAACCATCATGCTGGAAGCATCTTATCATCAATTACGAGGTGTCCCCTGGGGGTCAAATTAATGCAATAAAGTAAATATTTGCAACAGTGTGTATTTTTACAACTTTCTAATGTAAAAAGCGGCAGCTGGGAAATTTTAAACAGTAGTATTCTTACAATTTATTTGAATCTCATTTTGAATTCTAAATAATTTGATCTTTAAGAAATGGAAAAACTAAATAGACAGACTGCAAAAATATAAACTAAGATGCAAGAAGAAGAAGAGGAATAAGAAAACTGTACAATATTTGTTAAGAGGCTTCTTTTTGTGTACAACTGAACACACTGCCACCACTGATCGTAGCAGTATCGAAAGGACTTTGTTCAGAAGCTGGTATTTATTTGAAAATTAGACAGTTATCTAAAGCGTTTTGTAGATCTCCGACAAAAGTAAATAATTTTATATTTTAAAAATACAAACTCAATTTCTTTAATATGCACACAAATGCAAAAAAAAAAAAATTCTCCTCAATTTACTGTAGAGAAGAAAATACATCTCTAAAAAGTGACTTTTTCGAAACAGCGAAACGATTCCTTTGCTGACTTTTATCTCTGTTTATTTCTCTATAAATTAGGGTTAGAACTGTTAGCAACACAAAGGAAATGGCTGCCTGCCACGAAATGCTGCTTCTGCCTAACGACAATCGAATTGTTGGAATATTAGGGCAATGGCGACGACGATTATCTTGAAAGGAAACTTCTTAAACGTCTAGCTTGCAAAGGAAAAATTCAAGAAGAATTGGAGGCCGCAAGGTTTGATCCTTCTACCCATAATTTTATTTTGACCTGACGAATTTGAAGTAATTCTACAGAGAAATGTATAGTATTTAATAAATGATGGTTTCTGTTTGAATAATTATAATTTTTCGTCTTAAATATTTAGAAATAAAAGATTTCAGTAACAATTAGAATAGTAAAAAACATCTATTTATTAATTTTGAAAGCGCCAAAATTGGCTATGACTTGAAATAAAACTTGATATATTGAATCTAATAGAAGGAGTGTCTCCTCAAAACTTCCTTGCATATGCTTTAATAAAATATACGATCGTCTGTTATCATACAGACGATCGTGCATAACATTGGTGTACAATATTCACAAAATATTAACTTTGACTTGAATTTAACATTTTTGCTGCAACTATAGTGTCTGTTGGCATCTTGGGAAATGAGATGGCGGACTTGACGGCTGAAATCTGCATCGTCTTTTTTGAACATCGGGCTTCCCTTTTTGCGATATTAAAAGGTCCATTGTTCATCACTTTTCTTGTAACTGGCAAAAGTCATGGGATCTTCAGATCAATAATAAGTTGCATTCCATTAAAAAGGACATTGCTTTATGGCCTGTTCATTCTATACGTGAGATGGATGAAAAGTTAAATCATCTCCTTATAGGGCATACACGTTTTACTTATAAATATCTCATATTTGGAGAAATGGTGCCTATGTGCAACATCTGTCAAGTTCAATTAAGTTTTATTCATATCCTGATAGAATGCCCTGTGTTTAATTCTTATCGTGTTCGTTTTTTTAATTCGACTTCAACATTACAAGTCTTGGTGAGTGAAAAATACGACCCAAATATCTTTAAATTCTTGAGATCTATTGGATTTTTTACGTGCATTTAATTTTATAACTTTGGTTTTGTTAATTATTGCTATTTAGGTTCTTGGTTCTGAATCATTTTAACAAATCTTCATAGCACGTAGTCTTAATTTTATAGATACTAAAAACATTTTTAATGTCAGTCTTGTGCAGTTCTGTCTCTACACATTTTGAGTTGCATTTTAACAATTGAGATTTTTTTTAATCTTTTATAATTTTACCATTTGACTGGCGTATTATTGAGAAACATGGCTCTTGTGCAAGTAAACTATACAAAACAAACAAAAAAAATCAATGATATTGCCTTCTTTGGTGAGTAATTTGGCTGTTATTGCCATCTGAAAATCGAATATGAGCTGTAGACGTTTTCCCCCAAAGTTGCAAATTTTTGAAACAAATTGATACAAAATTACACTTGTGGTCAGAAAATCACGTACCATATGTGATATTTTTAAGTCATTTCAATTTTGCGCATTTTTCATGCTTCTGAAAATTCAAACCGACAAAGAGCGAGCTCCTTGTTGGAGTTGACTCAAAATTTGAAAGATGTCTAGATTATAGATGTAAATTCTGCCTATCGAATTTATGCATTTAGCCTTCTTCGTTTTGTAGATATTACATTTGAACTCCCGCGCAGACTGACTTGCCCATAACGGATTTTACTCAAATTTTAAAGGAAATCTACAAATTAGGTGTTCAGATAGTATGCCAAATGTCAACCATCCAGATCAAAATATTTTTCAGTAATCTCTGTTCCAGACAGATAGTTAAACATTTCCCAAAAATGTGTTCAGGGAGATATGAAAAGTGAAAATTCGCCAAAATCTCGAGTTATATTTTATTTGACAATTACTATATTTGCTCTGTAGTACTTAAACGGATATGTAAAAATGTATAAAAAAGATAAATTACATCAATTAATATTTTGGCGAATATATTTATCATATTTATTCTTGTAGGAGTTTGGCATTATTATTTTCATCTCTACAAACAGAAAAAAATGGATTGAGATGGAGTACTTGATTATGTTCCTTATAACTAAATTATTGCTTCATAATAAATTATATTAACAGTAATTTATTGAATTATTTATTATTTTAGCAAAGTACTTATTTAATAAAATAATTGATTCAAAAAGAATTAAAAATTTATTGAAGAGAGTGAAAGTGCTTTTGTAATATCATTGGAAATGAGATCGTGTGATTAAAAAATGTCCGAAATTTTAGAAGCAATAAAGAAAATATATTAAATTAAAATTACAATTTTAAGAAACAATAATCATATTAAATATAAAAAATTTCTTAATATTAAATATTACATCTAACTGGTAATTAGAATATTCACTGACATGAAAAATTTTAGCACTTTAAAACCATGGATAATTATTCAACAATACTGTAGGAATTCGAAATAAACTAACCGAATAACTAGCCGAATAATAATAACGGCAACTTAATTGATCGAAAAAAATATTATGATTGCTAGCAACAGATGGTGTTTTAATGTAATCGGATGTTTATTCGGTGAATTATTGCCTCACAAAACCCTAAATGGGCACGTGCAGAAAGGAATTTCATAGATTGGACTTGCGAACACTGACTTTAATTAATGTGCTCTGAAAAATAGGTATCACGGATTCTTTTAAAGAAATACATACATCATCTTTAATGTCACCATTATAAATTTAATTCTCATTTATTTTTTAAGTCCCATTTATTTAAACATTGGGAGTATTCCCAATATTCTTAGAGCTGATAAAATTTACTTTTAATAAATCAAGTTGTAAAAGTTTATCTTACTTTCGGAATACTATTAAAGCTGAAAACGAAACATATTTAAGAATTTATTGGAAATTGCTTATCTTTTTTTAATAATTGCGTTTTGAAATTTGGTATATTGCAGCCGTACATATAATCAGTAATAAAATCTCCCCTTTATATTATTATTAATACTTTTTTGTTCTTACTGACCAAATACACTCGAAACATTTAAGAGTGTTGAACTTTACAGCTATTTTACAAACGTGTTTAGAATTGGTGGTTTTATTTATTTATTTTTTAAGAAAAAAAATTCTACGTCATTCCATTTTTAGAGAAGTTAAAATATATTAAGGCCCAAGTTTAATGGAAAACTGGGACTATTTTAGGATGGGATCTTTCCATTCTTGTTTAAGTTAAATTAAAAACAATCCTTATTTTAAAAGAAATGCCGAGACTATTTTGAGAGGGAATTATTCCTTTCTTAGTCAATTTAAACTATATTAAAGCTTAAAAGAAAACCAGGACTTAGGTATTTTGAATTATTGTCTCTACCTAAAAGTACATCAGCATGCGTTCTCATTCGTTGTTACTAAAATAGCCAATATTTTCCAACTATAAAGACGATATTTTTCAAGAATCATTTTTCAATTTCAAGTATAAGCGTTTTTAGTAAGTAATCAAGCAATATATCCCAAGATCTGCAATCATTAAAAAGGAAAAATAATTATGAGGACACTAATCGATCGTGAAACTTTCAGCAATCTAACAAGCAGTGACGATTTACGATGGTATTTGACTCCTGTTGCTTGGCTGATAAGGTGTGAGCCAATTTGCCTGACATGTTTTGGGTTGTAAAATTTCCTCCTTCGTATAATTTGGTGTAGTTTAGTTTTATTTTATGTTTGACACTTGTAGATTTCTGCTTGGGTTATATATTGTAGTTTGCTTTGCAGTGATAAATATGATAACTAAATATGATATTACTTTAAAGGAAATTAATGTTACATTACACATTATTAATGTTACCGTTACACATTATCAGAAAAAAATATTTTATGAATCAAATCTACTCCACCAAATGTTTAATTAAATTATGAAGAGTGGTGCAGCTCTAATTTGGTAGACATTATTTTAAAAAGACTGATTATTTAAAACTTCATGAAGAAAATGAATTTATTTCTTGCATTGCTAAGAATTAAGAAAAAATGCAATTTCAAAAATTCATTTTATTAATTAATGAAGAAAATTAATTAATTTTTTGTATTGAAAGGAATAAAAGTTATTACACTTGATCAATATTTTGAAAAAACAACATACAATAAGTCATATTGTTTAAAAAATAAAATGATGATAAATTAAGAAAATTTCTGTTAAAAAATTGCTTGTAAGTTTTGCAACAAATTTTGGAGAGAAAATTTTATGCTTCATACCAGAAATATTTCAATAACATCTTTAATTTTAAAATTTCCATATAACTTAATAAGATTTAATAAATTACAAGATATGCAGTTTTGAAGTACCGACAAAAATAGCTTGGTTTGATCATTGAAACAAATATGACTTAAAAACATCTTTTCAAGCTATTAACTTACTTCTAGTTAAGAAGCCGGCAATGCGATATCCTTAAAATTTTCTTGTAGACTTTTTATTAAGGTATACCCCCCCCCCCGCCCTTCGATAGAATGCAATAAATTATGGACCGTAGAAAAGATCATGAATGTTGAGACTACTCAGAAATTTAATTAATATATCCCACTATGTTCGAAGGAAAATACTTGAAAAATTGAGTTTTTTAGAAATTATTTAAAACTATATTTTATATATATTGTTAATTATAAAATTATGTTTTATATATATTGTTAATTATAATACAATATATTTTAAATACAACAAAGTATTTGAAAATATTATATATTTTGAGAAATAAGAAAATTTGTTGCAAATTCTAAAGAAATGTAACCAAAACTGTTAACACTCTACACAAAATTGTAATCCAGAAATCCTATTTTTCTTTCTACACAAGTTACAGAGTATAATTATGAATAAAATGAACCAAAATGTAAGAAAAAGTTTGAGATGAAAAGAAGTTATGGGTTAAAAAATATATGTATATATGAATTTTTTCCATAAATTTACAACGTTTTTCTAAAAACACCTATAAATAAAAAAGTATTTCACCAACAATAAAACTTTTGGTACATTTCACTGATCATATTATTTAAAACCCGTACTGAAATTTTTATGTAAATAACTTAATAAGTTTTTTAGATATGTTATTGGTGGAGAATTTTTATGTAAATACCTTAATCAATTTTTTAGATATCATGTTATTGGTGGAGAATTTTTACGTAAATACATTAATCAAGTTTTTAGATATCATTATATTGGTAGAGAATTTTTATGAAAATTAAAGTTTCGAGAAAATTGAAATCAAAGACAAATTTTAGCTGAAAAATATGTGACACTGGATGATAGGTTAATCCTTCCTTTTAATAGAAAATATAAACTATTTTGGAAAGATTAACAAGCTACAAGACATAACAATAAGAAGAAAAAAAATTCACCAATGCGGTCGATAACAAGTGTTTTTACTTAGCAGTATACCTTAATTGAGTCCTGCGCATGAGAAATGCTTGCGTCATAGAATAGTAAAAGAAACAGGTACCTGCTTATTGAACTAAACTATATTGAACAACAGTTACAAAAGAACTAATTATAGACAGATCTGAAAATATCTGGAATATGGTTAATATGTATATGAATAAGAAAACAATGTGCATATGAGATGAATTTATCCCCGATCGAATGAAACCAAATTTCTAGTACAGAATTACAGTAATACAACGATCATATGTGACAATTTATATGATAAAGGCTTTTGTGATTTAACTCGTTTGCATGCCTGCAAAAGTACAGAAAGATAGACGATCAATTATTACATATAACTCAGTTCAAAATATGATAGAAATGTGCATTTTAGAAATTGTGATTTTGAACCAAATTTGAATCACCGAAGTTATGCATTTAAATTTTCATATTTACTTGCACTCAAAAGTACACATAGAGAGACAATCAATATGTGAATGAAATTCTTTCGAAATGAATCCACATAAGATGCAAAACCTAGTTTCCAAATCAATAGAACACAGACAGATAGACCGCAGGTTAATGGATTTCGTCCAAATTTCCCAGACATCTACAAATTTGGTATACAGACTGAATATTAAATTACAAGAATCATTTTTGAGTCACACACACACACACACACACACACACACACACATATATATATATATATATATATATGTGTGTGTGTGTGTGTGTGTGTTTGGTTGCATGTATTTATCCATATTTTTGTATTTTTATTATTAGTATTAATAATTAGTAGTATTTTTATGTTGTAAATAAGTAATATTATAACATTGTAACAAAAAAAACAGAGCTGTTTCTGGCTGTAATTGATTACAAAATTATTTGAAATTTATGAAACGAAAACAATAGAATTTAGTGTTTTTCTTTTTGCCAATTTTTATTTCACATACATAGGTGACTGTGTTTTTTAGAATTAAATCCATTTATGAGCTAAATTGCCATCAAAGGAAAAAGTTAATTCAACCTTAATACTGCGAATAAAAAAACTCCTCTTCGATATTAAATTCCAAATACATTTTAAGATAAAAAATTACTTTCAGCTAAAAAACATAATTTTTTATTCCATTATTTCTTGAATCCTTTCTTAATTCCCTTCCCATCGAATGAATCAAATCGGATAGACATTTAAAAGATACTTTATTTTTTTCATCATTGCTTTTTTGTGTGGGTGCTAGAAATTTTCTTCAAATTCACTTATGAAGTTAACAAATTGGGACGACTTTTTGAAATGTTACTGAGACAGGAACTGATAAATATTTCATACAGCAAATTCTAAGCTGAAGGTTGAGAATTAAAGACAGAACGAGAGAAAAAGAGAAACAAAATATCAAAAGTGTAAAGCGAATATAAATTTATTTCTTTCCATTTTCTTGTTTTGAAATATCATGTTTCTGGTTTTATCTTCATTAATTTAGTCTCTTTTTGAGTTCAATTAAATATCTTATGCTCTTTTTATAATATTACTTTCTGATTCATATTTTTTTCTATTTTTTGAGTTCAATTAACACTTGTATGCATATATCTCTTATAATTTTCTTAAATTCTTTTTCACTTTCCTGTTTTGTAGTATAATATTCATGATATTGTCATCAATAATTTTTCTTCTTTTCAATTCATGTAAAACTTTTTGCATACATATATTACAATAGTATTACATTCTACTTCATTTCCTTGTTCTGTGGTATCATGCCTCTAGGTTTATCGTTATTAATCTAGTCCCTTTTTACGATATATACATTACATCTTTAATGTATAATTTTCTTATATAAAAGATATATAGAGAGATATATAAATATATAATCTTGCTTTATGGCACCAAGTTTCTGGTTTTGCCTTCATTAATTTAGTCTCATTTTTAATTCAATTAAATATCGTATACATATATAATTTTTATGTATAAGATAAGTGCATCTTGCATTATTTCCTGTTTCATTTATTATTTTGTAAGATCATGTTTCACATTATGTTTTCCTTAATTTTTTCACGCTTTGTGTTCAATTAAATATCTCTTATGTCCGCTTTAATGAAATCTCTTATGTATAATTTAATACTCATGAATCCTTAAAAAATGATTTTAAACAATACATGGTGATAGAATATAAATGTATGTTAGTTTTGTAAACTGATATGCCTTCTATTCCTTGTGTATATAAAAATCCAAACTGACTCATCCTATATGGATTAAAAGTACAATTGTTCGGCGGCATCGTTACTGCTGGCTGAAATCTGATGAATAAATCTATTTTTCATTTGTATAAATAGATTTAAAAAAAGAATAAGAAGATATGTCAGAAAATTTTATGTTGATTCAGTGTGAAAAACATTTTTTTTCCTTGTGACATCCATCCATTTTTTTAATCATTTATCATCATATGCTTTATGATAAAGGAGGAGAAAATGAGTTACCATTCATTGAAGAACGTTACATTTTATGACATGATTTAAAAATCCAAACTCTGGAATCAAAATGCAATCAATTATCAAAAATCATAATGGCATTTTTTGCATAGAAAAATACGTTTGTCAAATTTTTTTTCAGAAGAAATAGTTGACAAAAAAATATCAGACATTATGCTGAAATTTTATTCAAAATTATATGTGCAGTGCTTTGACATATGCATTTCTTCAGCGCAATACTTAATTCAGAATCTTTTTTTTAATATGATAATCTTTTTTTTTTAATATGAAATGTGTAATCTACAAATAGTGAAAACTTTGTATTATCTAAAGAATAGATTTAGGAAAAAGTTTATTTTAATTCATAAAGTAGAAAAATATTAAATTTCCTTCTAGCGTCTTTTAAATAATTTCGAGAGTTTTATTTTAAGAAATTTATTTTACTGTAATTATATATATAATATGTCTATACATTACTATCTGTTTATCTACTCTGGATATGTTATTCCTTAATAATAATTAATGGTCCATAAATCTCTTAAAGAGAAATCTGATCCGTGAGTGTTCGTGAAAAAAGTCACCAGGATCAGTAAGGTATAGTGAAATTTTATTTTACTCGAACATCCAATTATATAGCAGCAAAAGACAGTTAAAAAACACACGAAAACAGAAAAACACTTGCAGTACCTTACAGGACAAAAGCAGCAAATTTTATCCAAGAGGTATGGCAAAAGAAAGCGCTCAGATATAATTCTTTTAATACCAAATTCGATTAACAAGTCAGAGAGAACCCTTTTAATTTCTCTCTCCCTCAACTGAATTGACTCGATCCATGTTATTCCGTTTTTCATACCTCCCATGACAGAGCACTGTTATACATTCTAATACAATACGGAAGATAAAGCTCTAGTGGAGATACCGATAAGAATCTGAAATATTTTTGGATCTTGATTTTTGTAGCGAAAATCGCCAAATTTTCGATTATACCAGGGATCAATGATTGGATATCCAATGGGCAATCATTACAATATCTATGAAATATCTTTCTTTACCAGGAGATTTGCTGCTCAGAGAAGCGATGTTACAAATTTGTAACAGCATTTTTAATCCTTTAAGGTACAGCGCACACTGTAATGAACACAAAATTAAAGTATTATTTTAAAGAGAAATCTAACATTAAATATAATTTAAACGGGACGTTAATATAACTAAACTAAGCTAAACTAAACTAAACATTAAATATAAGTTTTATTTTCGTTTTTAATCATTTTTGTTAATTTTGTATTAAAATGTTAAATGAATCTAATTATTGTCAATTAATATGCATATAAATATCACTAGAAAGTGAAATGCTAAATACATATCTAGTGAAAATTTTAATAGCATATCGATGATTTTGATTTGATATTAATAAGTGCTAAATGAAAGCTAGTCATAATACTTTAACCACATTATAAAAGGACTAAATACATTTTATTAATTTATACGTATAAAGACATAAAGTGAAAATGTATTTTGAAAGACATTTTCTAGTGAAGAAGAATAAATGAAGTTGCAAATAAAAGTTTTGCATGAACAATGTAACTAAACCTTTTTTAAACGAACTTGTAAAAATAAGAACAAATGATGAAATAGGGAATTTTTAATTGAATTAAATATAAATAACTTATTTATTTATAATGTTTACTGAAAAGTTTCAAATTTTAATAAATTCTTTTAATATTCTGGAATATATGGATACTGAAACCAATAGAAATATGACATTTTCATTTGTTTTCCATTCAGACAGTTCTAACAAAGTTATACATTTCTGCACATTGCCCATGTAATGGTCTATAAGCCTTACATGATTTAAAAGTTTTACAGAAAAAAAACCCAAAGTTTTCTAAAAATTTATTAAATTGTTTTATCTTTCTTAAAAGAGGAAATACTGCCTAAATGATTATTTTACATTTAATGATATAAAACTGTCATTTAAATGCAAATTGCATTTCCAAACATCATTAAAATGTATAAATGTGGGATAATTTATAATAATAAAAAAATAAAGTTCAAACAGATCATAAGGTGACTCTTCCAAACTGTTGAAATAATTACATTTCTAACAATGCTTATTTCTCTGCGTGGGCCACGTAATAGCAAATTGCTTTTTCAACCACCATTCAATAAAACTTCATGATATGAAGTATAATGTATTTAATCATTGCAGAATGTATGATAATTTATAATAATAAATAAATAATAACGTAGAAACAATTCTTAAGGCGACCCTTCCAAAGTGCTGAAGAAATGCATATCAAACAATGCTTTTTTGTCGGTGTGGGCTGTATAATTACAAGTTGCATTTTCAAATGCCATTCTAAAACACCTCACAATACAAAAAATTAAAATATTTCATTTTTTATCATCGCAAAATGTCTAATAATTTATAATAATGATAAAAAAAGAATGTAGAAACAAATCTTAAGCTGATCCTTCCAAACTGCTGAAAGAATTGCATTTCGAACAATGCTTATTTCTCCGCGTGGGCTTCCAGCAATACAAAGGAATTGGTTCCCGGTCGCGAGTAGGGCTGACTCAGCCTAACGACAATCCAATTTTTGGAAACCCGGATTAGTGCCACTTCGGTGAGAAACATTTCTGAAGAAAAGTTCTTAAATGGTCGTCACAAAAAGAAAATGTGCGAGAGAATTGGGGTAGAAAGTAGTTAACTTTTGATCACTAATATCGAATATATTTTTGAATCGGCAAAACAAAAGTATATCTGGATATGTGAAGAAAATGGGGAAGAACAGATGGTATATTGTAATTAACTTTATTAATTAAAAAATTCTATTCATACATTAAAATAATTGCAATTTTTTTTTTCAAAATTAGAATAATAATGCGATTTTTTAACAGAAATTTTATATGACAGAAAATGCGGAACGTGGCATTTATACAAAAAATTGCAAAAAAATGCGTTGCCTTAAAAATGTGTTACATTACGGTAACTAACATAAAAACAATTTAAGTAATAAGGAAACTTGCATTTATTCACAATAAATTATATATTTGTTAGTGGATTAGTTTCATTTTACTTAAAAAGTCAATGCCATACATTTTGACAAAAGAGAACATTTAATATTTCAATACTTTGCAACAACATGGTTAAATAAGTTGCTCATAATGCAATTTAATTTCATAATTACTATAAACAACAGTTAATTTTTAAAATTACTTTGAAATAAATTTTTCATTTAAGTGTGTTCATTAAGTGTCACATGCGATTTAGTAATACTAATGTAAATAATACAAATCCATAAATTGTTTCGTGAAATCAATTAAATGTATTTTTAGCATGAATTATTTCGTACTTAAAATTCATGATTCATTTGTTTACGACCACAAATATAATTTATTCATTAGATGTTATAGTACATTTTTTAAAAACGCTTTAATTAATAAGGTTTTTTTAAACAAATGCTTTTTTACTATAATATACACAAAATTTTATAATGATTTCATTGTGAAAAAAAGTAATTATCATATTTCGTTATCAACAACTTTACCTAAATAGTTAATTAGAAATTAGTTGAAAAACAGGGGATTTTTTTAAACATTATATCCATTTAATAAGCTAAAAATTCGATAAAGCCTATAAAAGAAAGTCTCGATGACTTAACATAAGATTTTCTTTGTATTGTTCTGTCACTGAAAAGTTTTATGAAGTAAAAGAAATGAAAAGACGAAAGCATAACACTTTTTAATTCGGAATTTTTGAAATAAAGTAGAAAGACAATTATTTGGTTTCATATCGGAGGTTCGTTATTCTGTGAGCTTCTCTAAAGGTATTCTTTTTATTATTCTTTTCAAAGTTTATTGAATTATGTTTCGATACTTGTCCTACTCAAAACGCTTCTAATATTATAATTCTAAACACATGCATTTTTAATACATATTTGAGAGCATTAATTTATGAAATCTTATATTTTCTTAATTGATTTTCGTTCTGACTGCAGACATAGCAAGGAAATGAGCCAGAAATTTAATTCATTTCTCATATAACCACAGCAGATATTTGCATTTATATTGTAGTAGATAATTCCTTCCTAATATTGAAGCAGAAAATGTGTTCACTTATAAAATTTGATTTCAATACATTATTATGACATATTCAGGATTTAAAAATAATTTTATCAATTAATTTAATTAAAATTGAATTCTATGTAAGTCGAGTCTATCGTAAGTGAATTTCAGGAAACTGTTCAAGAATTTTTCAGTATTAATCATAATATGATATAAATACAAATTAAAGTTATTAAAATTGCTGATAAAATATTTTGTTTAAACATTAAAAAAACACCTCATCTGTACATCAACTTTAACATACATTAATAATAAATTAATATTAAGAAAGCAAAAGTGTTTTTTTTTAAGTTGATGGAGCATTAGAATACAGGTGTTAAAATTTCAATAATATCAAATACAACTTACAAATATGTCTACAAAACTTTAATCCAAGGAATAATTTTTTAAACAAGTAATCCATTAAAAATAATTTATTGCAGTACTGATTACTGTTGATTCAGTGAAATTCAGTTCTGAAAATTATTCTTATTATAAAATGCTTGGTATCACTTTTAGCATTTTTTTTTCTTTTTATTACAATGAAATATCATCAAACATGAATTGGCGATTTCTAAAACAATAAAGGACTATTAATAAATTATTTTACTTAGTTAATAATAATAGTTATTTTTATTAGTTAATAATAATTGCAATATCTCTGAAATATAATAAATTACTGTTAACAGAACAAATAATGGGACTTGTTTGGTATGCAAAGGAAAAAAATCATGCACAAAATATTTGCGACACAAATATTTCTAAAAAAATTTGCTAACAATAATTAAGTATCACAAAAGTTAACTATTTATGAATTTAAATTTCATTTCACTGTAAAACAATTAACAAGTACACAATGAAAAACACTTAATTACAAGATTGTTGAATATCACTTGTTAACATCTGTGGTGAGTTCATTTAATAGACAGTTAATTGTAAGGCAATATTTTTCTTAAATCACCAAAGTGACATTCTTGTTAAATTATTGATATAATTGGATAAACCGGACAAGTTTTGTTGCAATCGGGCATTTTATAACTAAAATACGTCATGAAAAGAGTACATTATCCAAACCAAAGAAAAATACATTTATCAAATTGAATATTTCAATACATATTTTAATTGACTTCATTCTGAAAAGACATGATTCGTTCTTCTTTTAAAGCCGATGGTCATTTATCGCATTCGGAGAATAATCCATTTATTATTTGCAGCACATATTATTTACAGAATTGAAAGCTGTCCTTGACTTTACTACACATATCTCTCTTGTTACATTTATATTTCCTTCCTTTTTGAAATACGTTCCATTCCTTGAAGTGATCTGTTGCATCTTTCAATATTGCTTAAAAATATCTTTTGTAAATAATAAGAACTGACAAACTTCAAAAGAAACATAAATTGTACTTTCATTCAACGTTAAATTAATTTTCAAGCTTATCCCAAATTTTCTAATCTAAAATATTAATTTAGTTTTTTATTAAAGGAAAAACGACAAATGTCATAGATTTAAGCAGAATTTGTAGCAGTAAAAATGAGTGTTTGAAGCAATATTTTAAAATATAATTTGCTTTTTAACCTACTGTTCATAATTTGTTACTGCTGTAATCGTAGGAAAAAAAGAAAAAAAAATCTGAATTTAGATACAAGAATGCATTCAAACAAATTTTGAAATTTATCATTTCATACAACTTCTTGGTCTTCTTTTTATAAGTATTAAAAATGCACAAAAAGAAAGAAAATATTAACATTGACAAAGTTTGAATTTTTTTTGAATAAATATATATATTTTTGCTTAAGAGGAAAAGAAAGAAAAAATTAAAGTAACAGCTTTTTAAGACAAATAAAATTGTTATCATCAGCATGATTCAAAATTAATGCAACATTCATATCATTTAACTTTTTTTGTGTTTTTCATACAGTAATTAATTCTATCTAAGCTCGCTTCTGTTTTATACTATACTAAATTGATAGCTTGTGTTTTGAACGCTTTGGGCATAAAATAAAGTATAGAGATCACAGCTAGAAGACGTTTACAATATTTATTTAGTATTTTCGTCAAAACTTTTTGATTTACATTTTATAGGAATGCTTTTTTAATTCCATAAACCATGAATATTTTTAAAACAATATCGAGAAAACGAGATACAAAAATACATGTGTTTGTTCTTAAAAATGATGATGTGGCATTAAATAATTAAACCTCTTGAGGGAAGGGGAATAGACATTGAAACGAAGCAGCATGAATTTTTATTCTGAGTATTTTTGTAATAATTTATTTTCGATCGGTAGTTAATGATATTTATTTTTAAGCGTTGTTTTTGTTTTACGATTATATAGAATTCGTAAAATGCATTGTTGATATATTTTTATCACTTTCCCACAGCTTAGAAATGTTATACAAATGAGTGTTATATAGAAACATTAGATATCATAGTATTTTTAGAAGTAATGTGTATTATTAGTTTTAAATATTTTATTTAATTTTATTTATACACGATTAAATTATAATAATACAAGTAGCGCCTTCTCAGAAATGATTTGGAAAATATTAATTTCAAGATTAATTAATGTTAGATTAATAAAACTGAAACTTTAAACATTGCATTTACACACACACATATATGGATGTATATCTGACAACAGCTCATCCCGGATAAAAGATCAGATGTAACGTCGGAGTCATTAGTTGTATGATATTCAAAAATGTTCGGATATGCAGCTATAATATTTATAAATGTTCGGACAGAAGTTATTGTATTTAGTACAGATTCAAACCATAATTGAATATGATATAATGAAACTTACCCTGTTCAAATCAATTCAAAATTGAAAGCTGAATTTAATTTTAAAATTATTAGTGCTTTACTTTCATGTTTAATCCCTCGATAAATGTCCCTTTGATTAACCGAGCTTTCAAGAATAAACGTAGCGATTAATAAATGAATATTTTAATAAGTTAAAATTTAAATTACATAAATTTAATTTTGTGAATCTGACTCACCGTCCTCTTCTCAAATTTTTGGAATAGTTGTAAAAATGTATAGTACTTGAAGCCTTGCTTCTCATGTTGATATTTTTCTATATCCACATTAAAAATAAATCTAAAAAAGCAATATATGCAAAAGTGGAATTCGTCTCTAATCTACTTAAATATATATGTATAAACTTTCCAATTTTTTTCTGCATTTGTTGTTTGAAATTTTTCTCTGAAGGTATCAGCCATTTATTGTTGTTGTTGTAAACACCGAGAGAAATGATTACAAGTTTTAAGAAATTAATAGAATATTTTATTTTTATGTCTATACATACACACACACTCGTGATTTATAATTTTGAATACAGTTCCATTACAAGATTTAGTTTAAAAAGTCATCAATTCCAATAAATATATTCGTGCGATATACTTAAGTGGGGAATTCATTTCTAAATGGTGACGATATAATGCACTGCAATATAGACCTTATTGTGAATCAGTGAATGCATTGTTTGAATGAAAGTGCATTATATATATAGAGGTGATTTTTTCTCATATCCTGATATTAAACTTGCATTTTTAACCATATTACCCTTGAATGTATTGTTTGATCTTTCCATTCATGGAATTTATCCAGAGAATTTGTAAAGAAGATTTAAAACTTAATGGCGCCCAATTAAATGAAGTTACCACTGATAAAAGCGGAGTAAGCTCTTAAGATTGACTGCAAAAAATTACCCAAAAGAAACACATTATTAAATGAACTGTGGAATTCACATGTCGCAACAAGTTTAACAAATAACGATTTTTTTTTTGCTTTTTCCTTTAACATTAATTAGTTCACCCTTTTTTTTTCCTCTTCCGTTTGAAATCTTGAATAGGGATTAAAAAAAGGGCGACTGAAGCGCAGAGCCGGGAGGACTTTTGCTGAATATCCACTTTTATTACTTCGACAGCTCATTAAAAAGAAATAACTTTTTAAGACCCCCGTCGCCCGCTATCGGCATAAATTGTCGAACCCACTGCTTTTCACTTCAATCTCTCAGCAAACACATTGAAGCAGCCGGTACTGCTGGCGCCTGGTTTTTGGCACTGAATAGACGACGAACGATCAATCTTCGCCAAGTGCTCGTGCCTTTAGTGGCTCTTGCCACTTTTCAAAATGAAGTTCTAACGTTTTTAAAACCAGATAGTGATTGAATGGAATATAAAACAAAGAGCAAAAACTCTTAGAAACTCTTTAAACTTGAAAAGAAAGTTTCTTGCTTATTTGTACTTTTTTAGATATCATGGATGTAAAATTTATATTTTATAAACTAATAAAGCTTATTGAAATATATTGCATTTTCTTTAACGTGTATCTGACTTGATTTGATTTCTTTATGTCAGGAATCTGATTAGATGAATATTACTTATGTACACAAAGATAAGGCTTGTAGAGGGCAATGAAATGCCCATTCTCTTTAAAAACCATGCATTGAGATGTTTTTAGGATGTGCTCTCGCTATTTTCAAATTTGTTCAATGTAAAATATGGCACTTGATGTATGTGGACATAATATGGACAAACTCATCCCGGATTTCAACAACAAAGGAATGTGGAATTTTTGATTTTTCATGCATCAATAGAATTTTGCAGGCTGTATTCCATTTCGATACTAAATCAATACAGAATCGACAAACTCTTTGAAAAATGCTTGGTATAAATATCAAAGAATGATGAATGTAAAGTTAAATTGAAACCATAATTTGCTTAGTTTACTGTGTAATGAGTCTTTTTCAATCTCTCGCTTTGAAAAATATTTGATTTCAAAGAATACATGTAGTCTAAAAAATGAATGATTAAAATCGGTTGCTTCACATCAACCCAGAGCTTAGAAATTTCAAGTGACAACTATGGATGCGAAAGGAAATTTTATAAAATATGCGTAATAAAGGCTTATGTATGGCATTTTATATGCAATGAACATCAATGCATTTTTATCAACCATCGAAATTTGCAAAGTTAGAGAAAAAAAAATTCTTTCCTGCCTGAGCCATTATACTATGCTATAACTTCTGTTTTAGTGTCTAATAATTAAACTGTTTTTTTAATGTTTAAATTAACTAAATTATTGATGTATGGATAAAAGATGCGCATAAATAAAATTAGTTCAAGTATAGTACATTTCACAGCTCCTTTAGATTTTGTTATGCTGTATTTTACCAGAGTTCAATGCACAGAGAGCTGCATTTTTTATTATTTTAACATTGATGATTCGTGATATTCTGATTTCGTTAGTGAGTTGTCATTCTTACTAATATTTAATTTCCTGCATTATCTTTTAATTAAGGTTTTATTACTACATCTTTTTTGTTAATGAACCAGTATTCATTTCAAACTCATTTTAATGGTAGTTTTGATTTGAGCGTTAGAAATTTTTTTGTACGTTAGTGTTGATTTATATCGAAATTATGTCAAAAATTATTAGTATTTTTTTCTACTTCTTAAAAATATTTGCCGCTGGTCATACAGCAATGCATGTTAGTCAATTTATGATAACCAAATCTGAGATGTTATTAATATAATAACTGCCTGTCTAGACAGGCACTTTTTCCATTCAAGAAAAAATGGGCTAAAACTATTTTTATATTCTTTCATTTCCTAATATGGAATGCAGAAAGTAAGAAAATAAGATTTTCATATAATGATACGAAACGATTATTAGATGAAATGATTTTGTAACATAAGCCTTTTCTCTGTTTGAATTCTTTTTTTGTAAAATATAATTAAATATATATCAGAAATAAAATATCTTACTTTTAGTGGCATGAAATCTAAGAATTAGAGGAAAAACAATATTAAAAATGCCTCTTTGGAAAGAAAGTCATCAGATACTGCATCAAAATGTCTGAACATTCAGGAATTCGAAAAATTCGTGGCTTCCAAAACAGTTATTATTTTATTCAATTCATATATAAAATTTTTGATGTCTATGTCTGAAAACTGAGACTGAAATATGAATGAGACAGAAATATAGATTTCAAAACATAAAAATGAATGCTTTTACAGAGGTTATAGATATCCCAAATTTACTATGGTTCTTTTGATATTATTACATTATATTCTTAAGAATATAACTCCTCTTTAACAGTAACCACTGATTAATAGATATTTGTTAAAGAAAAAGAGAAAAAGCGTTTTATGGAATGTATTTCTACGATTCATTAATTTTGACTATAGCTGCTACAGAATTATATAAGGTATAGTGAACATTATTATTCTGCAGTTAATCGAAAATCCAATCGCAAAATCGATTGTTATTATTATAGATAATTTGACTTTAGTTTGACTACGTTATTTCAGAAATATTTCAGGACTAATATTCTAATATTTTCACTTATCAATTAGTAACAATGAATTAACATTTAACTATTTAAAAGGATATATGGAATCTTATAATTTAAATACATTACATTTTTATTTACCTTTTTAAGTATTTGCATACATAACTGAGCATTCAAACTCTGTTTAGGATCTTAAAAGTGTCATAAAAAGTAAAATGGAATTTTGTTTAAGAATGTAATTTGCATGGATGTTGGCTTAACTTACATAAAATATTTTTTTTTAAATGGTCACAAGTATTTTAATAACAAATTCTTCAGGAGTTGTAGAGCAAATATATATTAAAAATAGTGTCAGAATATGTTCCCTTACTCTATGTTTCCACTGACTTTACATAGAAATATCTACTGGACCTGATACGTCATTCTGTGTAATATGAGGTCATTGTTTTGATTTTACATTGAAGGCCTAGAAAAACATATGATATCAAAATCGCCCACCAAATGTTAGACCAAGTGGTCAACAGAAAGCTTACTGGAATTTTTAAATTTGAATTGCTCTTTCTTTAGCAAGAAAGTATATTAATTCATGATTTTTAACATTTTTTATCAATCCTTTTTATGTGTTGAAATAAGTCAAAATAAATTCCCCCCCTCCGAAAAAATTCAAGTCTCTAGGTCGTTCCAATATAAAAAAAAGCAGCAATAAACACCAAAATATTTATGAACAGTTGTTGCATTAGTCGCTGAAGGAGTTGTATCATAAGTTCAAAAAAGAAGCAATGTTAAATATAGATTTTTTCAATAAATGCTCATGTTCTCTTTTTAAATATTGAAATATAAATGGAAGCCCTTTTAAATAATTTTTTAACTTTTGCAGCTGATTAGATTCAATTAGAAATGAGGTTTTTGAAAACAATACCATCGATAAATCCAAACACCTTTTCGATGCTAGTTGAAGAAATTATTGGTTCAATGTTGAACGAAATTATTTTTGAAACTGAAGAATATTGAAGAAAATTTGAACTTCAGGTAGATGGAATATTAGAATAAAGAAATTTATTCTATTTATATCTGAATTCTTTAAAAACGTGGAATGTCATTTTCTAAAAAAAAGTTTTCTGCTGAAAAATAGATATTTTAGTAGCGAGAATGTAAGAAGAATGTGAAAAACTCAATAAGAATATATCAATTTAGAAGTATGGGAATTTGAATAAGTGTGATTGTGAGGATAAAAAACAATATAGTCCTACAATCAATTTGATGCGAAGTCTTTTTCCTGCTACTGAATTTATATGCATATCTTAACATATCTTATTTCAACATGCATATCTTATCTCTTTAGTGTTTAATAATAGTAAAAAAATATTTAGGATTTTTGAATTATTTTTAATTACCTCTTCCATGTATTTTAAGCATATTTTAACAATTGCCAAAAATAAAATTCAAAAATCTTAGCAAGTAAAATTTTCATTATTATTATTATTATTAAATGTATACAGCGGAAATACTCGTTTGACGAGCCTTATTTGTTTCCGAATCTTATTGATAATATGCAATACTACATCTTACTACATATAATTTAAAAAAACATGTTAAGTCTAACCTCGTTAGCGTGAGAGAAAAAAAAACTGTAGCCTTATTCATTTGACAATGGAGATGTGAAGATTTAGTTCTTAACAAATAAAAAACTAGCAACTCAATTCACTGGAATATATGGTAGCCTATGTCCTATTCCAGACTATAATTTATATCTGTATAAAATTCCAATTTCATTCTGCCGTTCTTGGGCGATTTACTAGCAAACATTCATACATCCAAACTTTCACAATTTTAATAGTAGTATAGATAATGTTTTCTTTGACTGCCGCTTGATTCATTTATAGCATACATTGCACAGAAAAAAATGAATTATACCATATTTTTCGATGAAAAAGCAATAAAATAGAATTTTATATAAGAAAAGGAGTACATAGAAAATAATTCAAACTGCCAATATTTTGAAGAAAGGAAAAGTCCTTATTTTGGTTGCCGAAAGTTCCACAATTTCAGAAGCATGTTAAATATTTATTTAGACTAACTTAATGAAAAATTTAAAATCAAAACATGAATTGACACCTCAGGACATGATGAACATGATTTAACACTTCAAGACCTGATGAACAGGATTTAAAGCCATCAGTGTTTAAACGTATGATATATTTTAATCAAATCAAAAATTTAAAAAGGTATTAGATATGAAAAGAGGAGGGACACCGAAATAACAGAATCCAAGGGAGTATATTAAGTGAATTTATTACTCTCCGAATGGATTTAAAAGCAATTAATGTTTTAATTCAAATCATTTGATCATTTTTTAATAATGGAAACGTCAATAAAATAGGAATTGTAATAGAATCAGGTAGAAAAAACTGTTTTAAGTCCAGGGTTATGGAGTACTATGCTAAGTAAGATTTCATACTTATTAATCATAGTTCGGAGACATCAAAATCGGAATCTTCAAATAAGAACAAATGCTAAATAGGAATAAAGAATGCTTTCTAATAAAGTACTTTAGGGGAAATTGATTCACATTAATGTTTGCTTGGAAGGAAATAAGGAAATCCACCAACATTCAATCTGATTCTTGCTAGTAATATACTAATAAGGATGACTTTACCTATTTTTCAATGAAGTTGTATAAACATGCAGTTTGGAGAAATAACTCATAATCATCTGATTGAAATTTTCTTTGCATTACTTACTTTTGCATTCAGCAAATGATGGTCCATTTGTGTCCTATTTATTTCTAAACAGCTTGAATTGGAAATTGTTATTTTTAAGATTAAAAAAAGAATCGAGAATGTTGTCATTGTAAAAATAGAGGAAATTGCAAAATAAAATTGAATCACGAAATCAAAAAATGGAAAAAAAAACCATCGCTTTAAAATTTGAAAGAAAAAAACTCTTTCAGCTTTAGATTCTATAACAATATAGAATAATTTAAAAATTGCTGTTGCAAGAAAACATTTTAATTTTTTAAGAACTGGTGCCTCCAATGCTTTGTTGATAGAAAAATAGAACAATGATATATTTTTTTAATGAATACATGATGCCGGCATCCTGACATAGGGGTACAGCGTCTTCCCCGTGATCTATCCGTGCAGGTGAGAGCATGGTTATTCTTCATCTTTCTATCTTTAAGACATGTGATTGTTCGCCCTTGTAATAAAGGGGTTGTGTAAGTGAATGTGGGCCTCATCTTTATATAAGCTAGAAGTCAGAATTCTGCCCTTCTGATGCGCAGGAGTTTTTACCCTCAAAAGCTATTGCAGCCTCTTTCCGTGGAAACACGGACACGACACTATTATCATCAATGATACTTTCAGTAGCGTGATAATTTCAGATACATGCTAATTTCAGTAGCGTTTCTTTATTAAGGACAAATAAAAAAAATGAACATTTTTTCGTTTCCTATTCGTAAACTATTTCGTTCATTCCAAAGATTTTTTAAATATTTCCTATTCGCCTTATTTTCAAATTAACCTTTCTATTATTGAAACAGTGCCTTGAGCCGTTTCAATGTCACGGTAATTAAACAAAAAATAACTCTATGAAAAAATCTGAAACCCCCTGCATATCAAAAAATTTTTTTAATTCAACAATAATGCACTGCAAAATATGTATGTGTGTTACTCATTTTGTCCATTTTTAAATACATATATGTCTGAAAAATCATTAAAAACCAGTATAAGAAATGCACACGAGATTACAAAGAAAAGAAAAACTCTCCTTTTCACTCGTGGATGCATTTTGAAAATATCTGAAAACATGAACTAATTTTAATTTCATAAACAACCTCAAAAAATTGGGGAAAATTGGGGAAAAAAGAAGTTTTATTTCTCCTTTTGTGCATCATATGGCTTTGACTGCTACTTTTCTGTTATACGGGCGCTACATGTCACCAATATGAGCCTAACGCGAGTCAAGTCGCTAAGCGAAGCGAAGGGTAAAACAAATGTCGCCAATGTAAACAAATGTCGCCAATGTAAACAAAACGTGAGCAAAGTTGCCAAGTTTAATAGCGTGAATTTGATGAATTTAAACTTTAAAATTGACGTAATTTTGCATTTTTGGCGACTTTTTACTTTTCTGGCTATTTGGGGACTTTTTCGTTGCGCGAGTATAACGGAAAAGATCCCTTTAACTAATCTAATTTTAAACGTCTTCAATATTTCTTTGAAAAGCGTCTTAAAAATTTGCAATTTAGGAATCTGATCAAACAGCAATATCTTGATTTTAGAATTCTAAAATGATTTTAAATCACCCTTGAAATGAAAAAATGATTGAGGAATTAAATGTTTTCCAAATTAATGAACAAGCTCGAAATTATAAATGTTATTAATATTATTAAAAAAATTAAGTTCAACATTTCGGTGCGTATCTATTGCCAACATCTCTAACGGCGTTGTATAAAGAAGGCAAGCAAAGATTTTTAGAAATAAAAGAGATTATTTCTTTATATGTCGTTTCACTTTATGCCAGCTCTTCGAACTGTCAGTGAAGGAAGTTCGTATTTGATCAATGTAACTTTGTCACACGTACGTACTAATTATATTTTTTCGAAATAACACCTGACAAAAAAGATTATGAATAACCTATGATTTTGGCATATGACGGATGACGACCGTCATAGGAGTGTTCTTTAAATATTTGTAAAAATAATCTTATCATTGATAAGTTATGATAAAATAAAAAAAGTTATGATAAAATTCGTACCACTGTTAAATTTTCAGATATATCGTGAGTATTATTCTAAATGTATCTGAAATTTCTTCAGAAAGCTTTCAAAGATCTACTGACTGCTTGGAAATATATATTTGAGAAGCATTAACTTTGACGTCTTTGCTAACAATTAATTAGAAAGTTTATGCATTGGTCTTACAGAATTCTAACAATAATTAGAGATAAACAATTCTATACATACACTGATGGAAAAAAATCCCAACACTAGGAAGGAGCTGTTCTAGAGAAATGAAATTTGGTAGGCGTGATTATACATCTGAAAGATGACGTCGATTCAAATTTCGAGATACGCGCGTAAGTGTGGCGCTAATAGCGAGACTATGAACATACAAATGAGGTTTGCTTTAAATAAGCGCTGTAAGGTTCGTGATTGTTATTTAAGTTAAGATTTGATGTAGTGGGTTAATGTTAGTCAAGAATGCCTCTGAGAAGACGAAGAAGCCGTTATCAACAGCTCACCCAGTTTGAACGAGGTCGTGTTGTAGGGCTACGAGAAGTTGGGTTTTCTTTCAGCGATATTGCTGAAAGACTTGGCAGGAATATATCCACTGTGCATGAGTATTGGCGGCAGTGGTAAAAGGAAGGTACTGCCTCAAGAAGACCAGGTTCCGGGCGGCCACGTGGTACTACTGAGAGGGAAGACAGTCGTATTCGGCGTTTGGCTGTGGCTAATCGTACTGCGTCTGCAGCTGAAATTCGAGCTGCAGTTGGCACCAAAGTGACACAACAAACTGCTACAAATCGGTTATTTCAAGGACAGCTCCGAGCCAGTATGGTGCATTCCACTGACTCCAAACCACTGCCGTTTGCGACGTGAGTGGTGTCAAGCTAGAACTCATTGGAAGACGGAGTGGAGATCTGTTGTATTTTCTGATGAAAGCCGGTTCTGCCTTGGTCGCAGTGATAGCCGTTTGTTGGTTAGAAGGAGGTCAGGTGAACGCCTGCTAGTGACCTGTCTGCGGCCTAGACACACAGGGCCTACTCCTGGAGTTATGGTTTGGGGAGCAATTTCGTATGTCAGCAGGAGCACTCTCGGGGTTATCCCACGCACCCTGACTGCAAATTTGTAGGTCAGTCTAGTGATACAACCTGTTGTGCTGCCATTCATAAACAGCATTCAATGGGGTGTTTTCCAACAGGATAATGCTCGCCCTCATACCGCTGTTGTAACCCAACATGCTCTACAGAGTGTCGACATGTTGCCTTTTCCTGCTAGATCACCAGATCTTTCTCCAATCGAGCACGTATGGGACATCATTGGACGACAAGTCCAGCGTCATCCATAACCAGCATTAACCGTCCCTGTATCGACCGCCTAAGTGCAACAGGCATGGAACTCCATCCCACAAACTGATATCCGACACCTGTACGACACAATGCATGCACGTTTGCATGCTTGCATTCAAAATTCTGGCTGTTACACCGGTTACTAATGTACCAACATTTCACATTTGAAATGGTTCTTCTCGCCAATGGCTCTACCTGTGATCTTGAAACTTTAATTAATTATGTTACCGAGACAAATGTATTCCTAAAATTTCCTTACTGTACAATAATTTTTTCTTGGTGTTGGGATTTTTTTCCCATCAGTGTATATAATTTGGAAGATGGGAATGGAAATCATGGTGTTAGATTTATAAAATCTTAATAAACTGAAAATTAAGATATATTATGTTGCTTTCCCAAAAATAAATTTTACACAGCTTCAATTTTCTTAAAAAAACCTATTTAAAGAAAAAGCTCTTTTTTTAAAAGAGGTAATTTTTCTTTAAAAAATGCATTTTTAATGGTATTAATTTAATGGTTTTCAAATATTTTCTGAACTTCTGAAATTTTTGATTAAAAAATTCCCTAATTTTTTAGAACATATTTCATTGTCGTTGTGTTAAATCACGTGGTGTTTTTCCCCACAGTTGGATCTGAAGAAGGAGGATTATTATTACTGCATGCACAACTTGAAAAATAAATAAGAAATTTAAATTACATTATATGAATATTCAAAAGATAACTGAACCACATATTTTCATTTTTAATAATTCTATGATGTTATGGAATTGTCAGTATCAGAAAAAGCTCATATACAGAATAAATAAACCTGAAGTAAAACAAATAACCTAAGCCATTTCTCTGAATCATAGGCATGAAGTTGTATCCAAACGGGTTAACCGAAATCAAGAGTAGCATATATTTTTGGTGTATTAGTTGATTACCGGAGGTGGTTAGATTTTAATAAAGTAATGCATTTACCGCATAAAATTTTCCAGATTTCAAGTTCTTGAAACAACTTGAATTCTTTCGTTTAAATCAATTCCAGGTGTCTGATTACAATTTTTAAACAGAGCGTATTATTTCTGATATTACATATTATTATATATTGTAGTTAGTACATAGATACATCCGATATTTGAGGAAACCATAATCTACGAGACATTTTAGGGCACACAAGAAAAAAAAGGGTAAAATAAAGTTTCAGCTTCATGGAAAGGCTATTACGATTTTGTGAAACTGAGCCAATTCACATCTCCATCACTTATTTAACGAAAATAATAGACAAATTATGCTTCGTCTTATGATATCTAAGATAATTTGTCAAGTCCGTATTACTTTTTTTGGGAAATGTATGCAGAATATGTAATCCAAAAAATGAATTCAACGAAAACATTGGAGTCGTAGAATTGGAGGAACTACTAATAGTCAATGTTTAGAAACTAAACAGTTCATGCAATGAACATAATGACTAATAAGTTGAACTGGAAATGATTGGTTTTGTCTTTCTCACTTCTCTGAAACATCAAAACATGGAGAATAATCTAATATTTATATAAACCAAACCTAGTTGTTTAGTTTATATAAAAAATATATTCCATATCGTTACTCTAAACAATTTATTGCATGATATCACTTTTTATTAACTGAAATGTAATAAACGTCTAGATGTCGAAAGTTAGGTTTCTGAGATGTGAAATTGTAAGAAGGACTTCTCATATGTACCCAACTTAGTATTACCGCAGATGTTAAGTGACATTCACCGAAAGTAATGGTATGGTGTGGATTTAATACTTCTTTTATTCTGGAGCCGTACTTCTACGAAGAACAAACTCCATCAGGTGCAGTGACGCACACTATCACAAAAGAGCGATATGCATCGATGTTGGAGATTGCAGTTTTTCTGGCTCTACAGTTATGCCAATGTCTTGATCGAACACTTTTTATGCAGAATGGTGCCACTCCACATATTGTAAATTGTCTAAAAAATATTCTGAAAACGCATTTTACAGAAGAAAGAGTAATAAGCCGCCACTTCAATAATGCTTGGCATGCCCGATACCCAGACCTTAATCAATGCAATTTTTGGCTCTGGGTATATTTGAAAGATCTGGTTGGCTGTGATAACCCGAGAACATTGCCTGATTTTAAAGCAAGTATTTGCCACCAAGTGCTCAATATTTCAAAGCAGATACTACGCTCGACTGTTGAAAATGCCATTTTCAGATTTCAAAGGGTAGCTAACAGTGATGGCCATCATATCGAGCATGACTTGGTTAATTCCAAGCTAATGTGCAATCCTTATAATAAAATAGTTAATAATACGCCCTCTAGGGGCGACATTTGGAACTTTTTTTTTTGCAAAATGTCTTTCTCATTTCTCCATTAAGGTGTACCCAAAATTTCAGAATTTTCGGATAAATAGTTACGGCTGTATGTAGCTCTGAATACGGTAACTTTGAGACACCCTGCATTTTATTCACTCCGTTTCTGCACCAGAATATATTTTATCTTTTTGTTCTCAGTTTTCATTCTCTTAACTATAGAAATAAGGTAAGCAAACACTCACGCTTTGAAATTACACCAAAGCAAAAAATATGCTGTCGACTTTTTTTTTAAAGAAGTCATAGAAATAACAGAAAAATGAAAAGGTATAGCAAGTCATCATTATAGTATCTGTCATAAGAGGCTTCAGATGAAACATTTGTCAAAAATTATCAAAGAATGAGTACAGTTAAAAGTATGAAATCCAATATTGAAAATTCCATGAAATAAAAAAGTTCTAAAAATTCTTAGGGATCCCATTCTTGCATTTAAGGTAATCCTGAATTTATTCTGATAATTTTCTTCATATCGGACGGGATCGATGCAAAAATTAATTAAATAGGATGGATTTTTTAAAATTTGGAAATTTTTTTAGGAAAAAAAATATACATTTAGGTTTCTAAAGTAACTTTGCAAACTTAATTATTTCAGGATAATGATAAAAAGGAAATTTTAGGTAAGAGAAAATAACAGAATTTGCAGCTGCCGTTTTTGTCTCAATTTTTATAAAAAATGAGTTGTTATATTCTTAAGCAGAATATTTTTTAAATCGTTTTGATAAATGATTATGAAAAAGAAATTTTAATTTTAATTTGTCGTTTGAGAATATTATTTTTTTTACATATGTGATATACTTATTATAAGGGAAATTTTGAACTTATCTGAGTTATTTTTTTTAAGTCAAAATGAGTAGTTTTCATGTTTATAATCTAAAGAAGAATTTATTGTTAAAATATTAAAGATGAAGCAAATTTTAGCTTTAACGTTGCCTGCTGTATTGATTCAAATATTAGTCATTTTTTTCCTTGATAAAATCCTGAAATTTCTCGAATTTGGAATATAAAACTTATGAAGAAAGGAAAGTTGTATAAAAAAGTGGAACTTATGAATTTTTTTATTTCAAACAAAGGATTTCGAAAAAAAAAATTCAATTTCTCTCTGTAATTTTAGGGACAACTTCATATTTACAATCTCACGAAAATACCTCGAAAACGGAATAATATATTATTACCTGCAAACTTGACATCGATATTATATTCAGGATCTGAAACCGGTATATGCTAATAATATGGATTATACATACATAAAAAAGAGAGCCATGTTTCCTTGAAGAAACATCTAAATTTTGCCAATAATGTTTGATACAATATGGAGAATGAATGCTTTAAATATCAGCAGAATTGCTTAGAGAAGTAAAGGCGGATAGAAATAAAAATTCTTTTATTATGCTATTCTTACGATTTTTTCCATTAGGATTTAGGATTCATTTTTCAATTAATTCAATTCATTTCACAGTCACATTTTCAATCACTTTTATAATGATTTGTTTAAGTTAATCTTCTTTAAATTAGCTTTAATAATTGATTTTAGCTAAAAGTTAAATGAATTTAAAATGTATTGTGAGATTTAAGAATGTAGAAATTTCGAAAGGTGGAATTATTGATATTAATATGGACAATGTCCCAAAAATATTTAAGGCAGAGTTATTATAAGAATTGTATTGCGGTTAATAAATTTCGTTGATTACGGATTTTAATCCAGTGAGACATTATTAAAAAAGAACATCGTATTGAAGTATGCAGAATTCAAAGGGATTTTTAAATTTCAATCAAAAGCTAGAATTTTTTCTTATGCCACTCTCCTTTGTTTAATTCTTTGAATTTCTTTAATTTCAGATACCTAAAAAATGTATGACGTAATTTAGGGTGGCTGGCTTCGCTTGGTGACTTGACTCCCGTTTGGCTCACATTAAAGACATTTTGCGCCCTTATAATGGAAAATTACGGAACGAATTTATTTTATAATAAGGTATGACATTAAAATAGATCTTATATTATAGATCTTATAGCATATAAAAAAGCAATATAAACAATTAAAGACATCAGCAAAAAAAATTATTCTAAAAGAAAAATCCAATTTTTTTTTCTTTTGGAAATATGTAAGTTAAAATAACCAGAGTTGAAGATAGAATACCTTCTATATGTAATTTAAGTTACCAAATCTCTACAATGTTATTTAATTATTAACTATAACAAAGATAACTAGGCATAGGATAACTACTGTAATTGAGATAAACGATATTCTTTTAACAATAAAACTATTAGTATTTTTTAGATAAAAATACTGTAACATATCTAAGCAATAATCTTTTATCAATATAACTATCAGGTTTTTTTTAAATATAAAAACAACATTCATAGCTACAACATTATTTCTTATAAATAGTAGAATAAATTAGATTTTAGAAAAACCAATTACAAAAGTTAGAAACATGAAATCTGTCTTTTTTTCTTCTTTTTTGGCTTGCGGATTTCCATTTTGCTGAAAGCATCAACGAGGCAATAAATTCAATGCGTTTGATATCAAGATCATTTTCAAATGCTCTTTCAAAGAAAATCACTTGAATTTTCTCTTTGAAGGAACAAGTTGAAATTATATATGCGTCTTTTTCTTTCGAAAATATGTTTATTCCATTGTAGTGAATAATTAAGATTCCCTGAAAAAACCCATTATAATGTAATTTTAATAATTGCAAATAAGGCAATAATTAAAATTGCCTTATTTGCATTAAATGTAATTGTTTTCGGTTTTTCCAGTTTCCGTTTAAGTATTTTAAACTTTCAACAAATTGACAAATACTTGAAAAACGTTTAAATATATTCCCATTTCAATTCTTCCAATCTTGAAAATATAAAAGTGAAATAAGCAGCGTTTAATAATTGAGTAAATATTTATAAAAAGAAAAATTATTTTTAAAAATGTTAATAAAGAAAATATGACACAGCCTAAGCAAATGCAATTTTTAATACTTATATATTTTAAATAAATATTAAATATCAAGTTACCATATTGATAATTGATGAAGTACTTGTTAAATTTTCTAGTATTTATTCTGAATGAATAAGAAAAAAAAATTATGATCCAATGTAGAGCATAAAAAACCTGGCTCCAGAATAAATGAATCAAAAGTGGAATTGAATATAAAATAGCATATAGTAAATATTATGCCCATAACAAACGAAATTCCAGATATCTTCTATCAACGAAAACGTACTATCGTCTAATGTGATAGCGAGTTCTAAATTTATTTATAATGAAAGGAATGTTCTATAACAGGTCATTGAAACTTGATTTAGTCCAGAGTCAAAATTAAAGCATTTTGCAATTTTTTTGGACATTTCATAATAAAACATTTAATATCATTAGCAAGAGGGAAAATCATAGCAATATTTATGTAGAACTAGCAGTACTATCAGGACGTTGTCCGTAGCGTAGAATCAATGAAGAAAAATTAGCTTTAAACTTAATTCTATCCTCTACCTGACATGGCATGAGCATGATACGCAATATCAAACAAACGTTTTCAGCTTAAAAATCAGTTTTGGTTATGTCGCACCTAGTATTTATTGGTTGTTAAAGACTTATTTGAAAAAAGGATTTAAAAATTCTTTCACTCGTCATGACATGTCAGCTCGCTAAAATATTGTCCCAGGAAAGGATACGACTTGAAACATTAAAAAATTGGACAAAACAGCAGTCGAACATTAAAATGCAGATTGTTTATAGGAGTATGGACAAATGATATCGTCCATTGGCATTGTCCTTCATATGGGTATTTCAAATGACAAACGCTTGACAGTTATCAGAATGTGGTGGAAGGTTATTGGGTTAGGAACTATATCTAGCTCTCAACTAGGCAAAAGTGGATCAACAATCAATTAGGTGCATAATTAAATGAAATTTAGTTACCTTTTATAAGTCTCAAGGCTTTTACTATTTAGTATCAATTATTTTTAATATATGTTTTAATAGCTTTTGCGTAGACATGACAGTTTAAGAGCATTGGCAGATTTTAATGTATTGTCATTCATTTCATTCTTAAATACGTTCACTTGGGAGGAACTCCAAAAAGGAGAATGCAGATTCTCTTACTTGTAAGACAATCGTGCAATTCAAGAATCATTGAAGAAAATGAGCTACTAAAATGTGACGATTTCAAGGAATCCAATAAAATAAATTGAATAAATTATATAAGAATACGTAGAATTATGAGAAGTTAGAAATAAATCATAAAGAAACTGACTTGCAATAAATGCATATAGTAGAAATAATAGAATGAGGGATGATCTGGCAATTTGTAACCGAATTATAAATCCATTGAGGTAGAAATTGATTTTAATTAGCTAGTGATGTAAGTGATATAATTGTTATATGGCAATAAAGGGCCAATATTCTACTTCTGTTCTTGAGTGGTCTCTCAGCATATATCTTTTTGACTGTTGAAATAAGACATGCTCCTTCGTAGAGTCTCAGAACAAAGTGATGTAAAAGATTTAATATTTTTAGCATACTCTCTCCTGTGAAGTTCCTTTATAAACCTTTTTTTGGAAAGTATGGTATGTGGTTATATATATATATATGGTATGATATGGGATGTATGACCCTCTTGTAAATGAGAAGCAATGGTGTTGTTGAAACTGCAGTATAGAAATAAAAATCTTAATTCAATACATATGAACAGCGTAAAAACGATATTTGTTTCATAATATTTGAACTATAATATTTATTATGTTTCCTTTGTCACTATATTTAAAGAACATGAAATGACAAATCATTTAAATTTTGGAAAAAGAAAGTTAAAAAAACTTAATAAAAGTAATGTTTGAAGGAAAAAAGTAATGAGGAAAATTAATTTTAATCTTATTGAATTGACAGTAAAGAAAGCTACATAAAGCAAACAAATATATTTTAAAAATGAAAGAGTATTTTTTCAATCATATACATGGTGAATATTTTACCATGTAGATGAAGTTAGCGTAGATAAGGTCGTGTGTTAACTAAAGTCAAAGATAATATTTGCTAATCTCAACTCGAAATTTTTAAGTAAATAACTCAGCCTTACATTTGTTCTTATCCACGAAACGAAATGACTCCAAACTTTGAAATTTAGAAGAATACAGTAATTATAAAAACATTTTAGAACAAACGAGAAATAAGAGAAAGCCAATCAATAACAAAACAAATTTTATTCAATTTCGAACTTACGAACGATCTCCTTAGATTATCGCATTCTATTATTGAGTCATTCAGTCCTCTTCTACTTTAAACATGTTTCAGTACAATATAATAAAGTTATGTAAGTTTACCCCAGCAGTGATTATTGCTCTCTGCCTGTCAAAATGCATTTATACACATTTTCTTCCTTTGACCACAATCAAGGGTAACTCTACTTTCTCTCATTATCCGGTAACAAATCCCTTCAAGAAATGATCTCTGGGCAGAAAGGGATCAGTAATAGAGGAAAACGTAATTACTCACCATTAGTCTGGACGCTGACCTCTGTCCGGCACAGTTATCCGCTATCCCTTCCCCTTGTCATCGTTCCAGGGACATATTAGCCGGCCTGATGTCCAGAAGTTGATAAAAGTGCATTGGTCATTTGTGGGCGGCAGCCACTTTTCTCTGAGGTCGAAGGAACAATGGAAGGCGGATTACTTTTCAGGAGGGTTCGAGTGGATTTTTGTTTCTTGTAAAACTAGACACATCTTTCGGAACTACGCAATAATCTTTCCGTTAGCTCGATTACGAATTTCATTCATGCTGGTATATATTTGTTGTTTAAATATTATAGAAAAAAAGGATTAGGTATTTTTTTAAACTAGTTTCGGCATTGGAGGGACATAAACAATGCTTTTGTTGTAAACCCACAAAAGATTCAGAACATAAAGCAAGCATTTCTTCAGCAATGAGCATCATTGACAGGGAGGTACTACAAAATGTTTGGAACGAACTGAATTATACAAAGTGTGTATGCCGTGTAACAAGAGAGTCATACATCGAATATTTGTAACTGAAAAACACTTGGTTATATTTCTCTCTAAATCGCTTATTGTAATAAGTGCAGTTACTATGAAAATATGATTTTTAAAATTTGGATCCATTATTTGTGCTCACTTTGTGTTTATGAATGTGGAATTTTTTTTTACTTTTACTTTTTATTTTTTAATTTTTTAGTTAAAAAATATGCTTTTTCTAATTCTACCAGAACGGTATTTCAAGTAATAGAGTAAAAGCAGAAAAAGGGAAAAGCCTCGTCCATTTTTGGGAAAATAGTCTAAATTAGAATTTGGTTTTCTCCAAGATATAATGTAAATCAATTATAATGTGTGCTTTTGGAAAATAATAATAAATTCTGCAAACGAATTCCCATTTTCTTTCTTTCCCACTTTGTTATATAAGAAATTGTAAATTAAAAGCCTTTTTGATTTAATAGTACACGATTATTTGATAAAAAATATCTTTATTTCGTACTTTTCTTTTGTACCTTTTTTTAGAATGAAAAATTATTCTAGTATGTTAAAAAAGAAGAAATTCAATTCAGTATTTCAGCCATTGAATTCTTGGCGTTTTCATTATATTTCGTAATTCATTATGAATTAGTTTTGTCTAGGAATATTAAATGTTTTGTTATAGATAACATTACATCCTTGAAGTTCGAGATTAAATTTGAAATTCATTTGTCCTTTAAATCTTTATTATTTGGACAAGCCATTCTAAATAATATGCATTAATATTTGCTATTCTTTACACTTGATCATATAATTAATTATTTTTCTCTGCCTATAAGTTGATTGTCAGTAACTTTAATAAGTATAAGTGTGTCACAAAGCAAACATTTAGACAGAGAATAAAACGTTTAGTTTGTTGCAATTCGTTAAAATAATCATGCATTTAACAATTTACAAAATGCTTCCAGAAAAAAAAGAAAATTTTATATGCATAAGAAAATAACTAAAATACTTAATAAAGTTTTTTACACTGATATTGATATAGTTGGTAAACTTAAGATGTAAATTAAACTAGGTTGGTTCAAATAAATTGGTTAATTTGAAATGTATCGACTTATATTTATTTAAAATATAAAATTAATTTATAATGTTTCTAAATTCAGAAACTTTTATGCAACAATGATGAGTTAATCATCATTATTCGATTATCATAATTATTATTCAACAGAAAATTACTAATACATGTAAATGATATGAAAATTATTATTTTATCCTTGTGCATTAGAGGGAAGGTATCTAAAGTCTCAAAATTCCTTACAAAATTTAAATCGCCTGCCGGACCTCAATATGAATCTACATAAGATTAATAATTTAGAGTCAAGGTCAATCCAATTGCCTTAAAATGCCTATAATCGTTCATGGAGCAAACAAAAAAAATTCCATATAGTTTCTTTTTTTTCTTTGTATATTAAAAAGCAATTGGTTGCAGATGGTATTCATAAAAAGTGCAAATACAAACACCAAAATACGTAGCAAATTGTTTTTTAAGTATCCATACATTCAGGAAATTTTAACCAGTTCTATTTCCATAAGGTCAGTGGGTGTTTCCATTTACTTTATTCCTAATTTTATTTATTTAAAATATAAGTTCTTAATTCTATTGAAAATGTCTTCCAATCCTACATTTTTAACAGCAACAGTGGACAAAAAAGTAGATATGAATTGACCTGGGGGGTTGGCACATGATAGATGTTCAGCGCGGAAAAGGCCTCTTAAAAAACAATCAAAAATTGTTTCATATTTATGGGTCGTTCATCATAAGGTTATAAACGAAATGGTGGCAATATATTCTCCCATGATAGAAGACTGAATAATACTGTTCCATATTTCATTCATGTCTGACGAATGGGTGCCTTGTCCTTTTGAACGCGGAATAAAAAGCAAATCAGTTCCTTAAAGCAGCAAATAAGGAAGAAAAATCACATCTGATCTAATTTTCATTCACTTACAATTGTTGTACCGGGTATTTTAGTTAATTTATTAATATAACATGATGGACTGACAATAACATTAAGTGGATGGCTTTATGAATAAGGCGGTTTTCATTTTTAAATACTTCAAGCAAAATTGTTAATTTTTGCTTGATATTTATACAAGATTCACTTACAAATCGTAATATGTTTTAATTTTCATTTGTCATAGTTTTTTATATTTTTTGTCTAAGTATCTCATTTTATTATGCCTATCTATCAAAATTAACTCAGGCTGGCTTCTTGGCATAGGGTTATAGCGTCTTCCCCGTGATCTAGGCCTCCAGTGTTCGAGTTCCGGTTCGGGAATGGCTGTTCTTCATTTGTGTTTTATCTGTGAGACATGTGAATGTGCCCCCGTATAAAAAGGGAAAAATCAAGCGAATGTGTGTGGCATTTTCATACGAGCCAGATGTCAGACTTGTGTCGTCTGGTCATTTAGGGGTATTTACCCTCAGAAGCTACTACGTCCTCTTTCCGTGGTAACATGGACACGACATCATCATCAACATTAATTTGTAAAATCTAAAAATTTGTCGTAAAAGTGCCATTCTATTAGTGAGAAAAAAGATTTGTTACCTGATAACTGTTTCAAGAGAATATTGTTATATAGAATAATGTACGTTTGTAATCTCAAACATTGTTCTTCGCCGATATTTTAAAACTAATGTGGTGCACGAGGCGATGATGGTACATTTTTTTTAGTTTCAATCTCGGTGGATGAAAGTAGGAAACAATACTAAACTTAAATAGAAAAATTTGAAAACAGTGTCTCCTTACCAGATTAAAAGAGCAGCTAATATTATATTGGAAATGTTGCTCATTTGTATGTTGGTAAAAAAGTAAATCGAAAATACTTGAATTACTGTATTTCATATTCATATTGATATGTATAAACATTTTTAAGTACAATATTTCTTAAAGCAGAATTATGCTATTCTTAAAACTAGAAAACAGAGAAAGCAGTCGGCAAATGACTTGCATAGTGGATTTATTTTAAATATAGGTTACAATTTGGCTAATTTAAAACATTTATTATGGTGTAGTTTATTTAAATGCTAATTATAATTTGATCGATATCACTACTTATTGTAATTTAAGGGATTTAAATGATGATTGTGCATTTATTGAGTTTATAATCAATACCAATTTACTGTGGTTGCTATTTTATTCGCAATTATTATTTGAAATAAATATAATAATATGAAGTTCGTCTGACATTATTTTAACTTCGTCTTTTATTATTAAAACGATTAATAGAAAATAAATAACCATCCTTAGATAAGCCTCCTTAAAATCCAGAAAAAAATGTTTATTTTAAAATTTCCGTGAAATTTAGAATTTAGAATTAATTTAATTTCTTTAAAGCTGGTGCAAAATTACCAAAAAAAAAAAGATTGAAAATTCCTTCATTATTTATTTTTAAATCTTGGATTATTGTTAATGGCAAAAAGAATTTTAATAATTAAACATGAATTCAATATCTTGCATAAATTTCGAAAGGTGTTAAAAAGACTTAAATATAAAATGCTCAAACTAGTAAATACACTATACATAAAAAAATAAAGATTTTATGCAATAAAATCAACGTATAACAAAGTCATTCTTCATTGGTGTTTCGAATTCTTTGAAAAAATTGACATTGATATTTACAATTTCAATTTAATTACATAAAATTTTCTCATTTAATAATCAATTAATTAATAATTTTGTGAACGATTATTTTTCTCTTATCATTTTATATCTATACATTTCTTTTAGATGAAAACAGCTAAAATATATACAAAATGTTAAAATTTCGTCAAAAACTATATTTTAAGGAACTAAACTAAATGTAAATGTGGAAATTAATGTATAATATCTTATCCAAATACAGTGTAAAAATAACACGAATGAATTTCAAAATCAGTATTTTTAAAATAAATATCGTAGTATTATTTCACATTATTCCCCTTTTAGGATATATCAACCTTATAGTTAGAATACTTTCCTGTTTAATGCACGACTTCCATGTTGAAAAAATATTAATTTTAACTGAAATTGGATATGACAAGTTCCTCGAAACCAGCTCAAAATGTTTTGTTTTTGACAGGAAGGATTCGTTTGGATTAACTTTCTTTTCAAACGTAATTTCTCAGATGTTTATTATTATCGTAGGTGTGTCACATCAAATAAATGACAAAAATATCTGGAGTTTTCTTTATTGTTAGCCATCTATGCAATCTGCTTTTTTAATTTTTTTAATAATAAAAGACATTTCCATCAAAATTTTGTATTGCTTGCCATGCTTGTTTAAAATTATTTATAATTCTTTAATGAAAACTAAGTATTTAATACTCCGTCATTAATAAGCAAGTCTAATCATTTTATTATTATTCAAAGGGAGATTTAATTTATTCTTGAATTCATTAATAACTAATTTGAAGTCTGCTCAATTAGTTAAGTCAGAAAACTTTAGTAAAGGGAAATATAGCATATCTCAACTCAAATTTAAAAATATTCAAAAAATATTTTACGCTTTTTTTCATACGCATGGGAAAAAAAAGAGATTTTTTTTACACAGTCTGATTAAAGGTAGAAGACAAAAAAAAAAAAAACATTTTAGAATGTTTTCATAAAAATATTTTTTCATCATATTTCGAATAACTAAACGTTTCTCGTCAAATATAGTTAAAACATTCATTTTGGCATTAATTATTTAGTTGAAATAAATATATTTACTATTATAAATTAATTTTCCTTATTATTATTAACAATAACTGTCTCTCTCTGCAATTAATCTTTGAAATTCTCTATCATAGCAAAAAGTTTCGATTGCAAAAAAAAAAAAATATTTTCGATAAAAAGTGAAATTAGTTACATTAAATGCATATTACCATATCATCATCAAAATAGAGGAATCAAGGAAAACGGCTAAGTGGTTTGAAAACAATATTCCAAAGAGGGTTACAATGTGTCCTCTTAGTTTATTTCTATGAAATCTGAATTTACAAAAAAAAAAAAAAAAAAAAAAAAAAAAACTACAGCTGCTTTATAATACAAATACAACGGTTCTAATACATTGTTACAATGTCTCATCTCAGTTTATTTCTATGAAAGTTGGTTTAGTTTCTCAGTTTATTTTATTTCCATGAAATATTCATTGGTGAATAGATAATTTAGAAATGAAGTTAATTATACGTAGCATATCTACATCAAAAATGAAAGAATGCGACAGTTCTACAATACAAATACAATAGTTCTAGTATATTGTCACGATGTGTAATCTTAGTTCATTTCTATAAAAATTGGTGAAGAGATAATTAAGAATTAAAATTAGTTATATGAAACATATCATTATCAAAAACAGAAGAAACAAAAGAAATTGCCAACTGCTTTATGCACAGCAATTGTGCAACATTCCTAATGCATTGTTTCAATGGGTTGTTATTTTCGTTTATTTGTACAAAATGTTAGTTGGTGAACAGAAACATTTCTACGCTGGTTCTTGTTTTGTGATACCATTAGTTACTAGCGTTATATGAATATAGTGAATATGCTCTGCTATTAAAAATTGAGATACTCGAGATTGCAGCTAGGAATTGTACTGGCTTATTCCTTTTCTCTATTTTCTTATTTTAACAGTGCTTCTACACACTATGAAAAAATAACTTAGAGAAGTCAGATATAAAGAGTTGCTGTCATTTAAAATTTTCATTTATAATCTAATGTTTAAATATTTCATTTATAGCTAGTATCCATTCAGGTCAGAAAATGCAAAAATGCATTCCCAATTCTTTACAATAAATAGAAATGTTTTACACGCAATTTTTTTCATCTTCTTAATGTCATTTTCTATTCCTTTTTTCAATAAATTGAGCTTCATTTATAACAGCAACAAACATAGAAAAAGCTATATAATGGATAAGGCTATCATGATTTTATAAGAGAAAAACTCATTGTTGTTTTATCTGGTTAAACCAATCAAAAACAGAAGTTCTATTATTTATCATTTTATCAACGGAAATAAGTGTCTTCCAAATCTAGATATTACTTTCACACGACACCTAAAAATAGAAAAACAACTGATTGAAAATTTGTCTTCGAGGTGTGTCTGCGAAATCCATTTTCGTATAAATAAATTGAAAGCTTTCGGTAAGATTTTTGTAAGACCTTTCTATATTTTTCAAACACTATTCTGTTTCTTTTAAAGAGCATAAAGTAAGAAAAGGAATTGTATCATACCAACTTTGAGCGAAGGATAAATTTTTAATATATGACTTAACAGTCATTTTCTGTGTTGAATCTTAGGATAAAGAGATTATGCTTGTTAGAATTTTCAATTAAATATTTCATATAACTTGATCTTCTAATATATATTTCAGCAAGAGAATATTAAATTTGAAATTTTGATAGTGATATAACTCATAATGTTATTTAAGCCCTAAGCCACTCTGTTCATTGAGAACGTAATTTTCTAATTAAATATTCAGCTCCAGCTAAATTTAGTCTTTAAATTAAAATGGAGGCGAATAAATTTCAATTAAAACGAAAAATTTTTTTGCTGAAATCAATTATGTTTTTTTTTAAAATATAGTCACAGAAAAAAGAATCTTTCATCACTGAAGTTTTATGTGTACTACAGAATAAATTTCATAGTTTATGCATCCTTTCATGGAATTATTCAATAAAAATTTCTCTGATCCATCATAATATTAAATTTTTAATCTGTTTTTCAAAAAAAAAAAAATAATGGCAAAAAATTTAAAAAAAAATATGAAGTCTAAATTTTATAGAGTTAGGTTTAGGTTTGTTTAAGTTCATTGGCTTTAGGAAATATTCTCGACAATCCTAGTTTCACATGGTTATTAAAAATAAAATATCCTGTGATTTGATCTTATCTAAACATGGAGCTCTACATATTACAATTTTGGAAAATTCATCAATCCGATATCTTAATATATATGAGCAGGGGGGCAATCTGGGCTGTGATTGATGCATTTTCTTTGAGATGGTCAATGAAATGATCCGAAATCGCGCTTTTTTTATAAGATAAAAATATTCGAATTTTATTTTTTAGACAGACAGAAAGTTCAGCCATTTTGAGAGACTACATATCTACAGAATCTACAATAATTCCCTCTCCTTCTGAATCCTGTCTGGCTGCTTTGTGTTCTGTGGACGTTGTCATTACCGAATTTATACGTATGAGCCGCTGTCTGCTGTGGAGTGTTGCTGTGTGCTGTCCTGTGTGTACGTAAATAAACTTCGTTGCTTTTTCTACTAAAAAACTGCTCATTGTTGTTTATCTTCTACACCATACACACCACTACAAGTAAACGAACCTGACGAATAGAAAATCCAGACCAATATATTTTAAAATTAGTTTTGTATTCCAAGTCTTTCTTTGAATGATATTGTTTATTTTGATAACAGAAACTCTCAGTCATTTTTAGATGAGTATCACAAATTAATGTTTCTAATTCACATTGTTTTAAATTATTTTTATCCAAATCCTTAATTGGAAAAAATATTTCTAGAGTTCAGGGTAGTTAGGCAGGTCAAGACTTTTTTGAAAAGCTTTAATAATTGTCTTAAATGAAAATTCAACACAATAATGAATAATTAAAATTCAATTAATGGAAAGAATATTTCCATTAAATGGAATTTCACGTCTTCTGCGTATATTTATCACTTTCCATTTGAAAAAGTGTATGCCTCGAGACGGTTACTATTTTCTTTTAGAAAAAAAGTCTAATTAAGTTAATGGGAATGAAACAAATTATTTGAATATACAAATCATACTTTCAAACCCAAAGACTATCATTACTATTTTCTTATCAAAAAAGAACAAAATAATGGAATTTCTTAAAGTTTCATTAGAATATTGAAGAAGTGCATTAAAATTTTATTTTGCATTGATGTAATTTTCGTTTCCTTTACTTTTATAAAATGTTTTAATCAATTTTTTTTTGTTTTATTCCTTAGTTAATCTTGTTAGATAGAATGTCAATTGCCGATTTTTTTTATTTTAAATACTTTCGCTAATTAATGCCTTTAAATTGTATTTGCTGCATTGTTTAATGCATCTTCATAATAAATTTTAATAACTCAAAGGGACAAAATAACTAAAATGCCTTAATTTAATATCAGTACTAAAAGCCCCTTTTGATGCTCTATGCTTGTAATAATTTGAAAATTTATGTTCATAAATGCATAATTTTTTATTGAATAAAGCATTTTAGATTCAGATTTATTGTCATATTAGTATTTCATTCAATCTTATGACATGAGCATTTTTTAAATTCAGTAGTATAATTGATGCGTTTTTGAATTGCTTTCACTTGAGCTGCTTCAACATAAATATTCAAAATCTTCTAAAATTATTACATATGTATATTATAATCAATATCCCTACAGATTTCTTTTTGATCTGTCTAGAATCCATAGCTGCCATATATGTAATGCCAAGTAACCATTCAAAGTAAATTTAATTAAATAATATCATGAAATAAAATGCAATTACGTCAGGAAACAATTTAAAATATTTTACAGAAATAATCCAGTTACACGTATGAAACACTCAGTAAAAGATAAATAGGTTTTTATTTTAACTAAAAAAGTATCACCTAACAGGAATATTAACATTTGGTGAAGTTGGATGTGAGAGCTTCGTAATGAAATTTAATGTGTGTATCGGGTTTTTAAAGGAATTGTTCAAAATGAAGACTTACTTTTTAAAAATACATACTCCATGTTTTCTATAATACTATAAAAAAGCAGAAAAATTGTCCCATATTTATAAACATGTGTTTAGCGAGTCAATAGATATTCATATTAAATGAAAAATATTCCAAATATTTAATCATTAATTTTATTACATACGTACTATTCCCAGTGAAAATAGTCAAAAAAATTATTTAAAATTTAAAATATTTTACTTTTGATGAAACACATTTTTAAGTGTAAGATATTTTAAAATAATTATTTTAAATGAGTATATTGCTATTCTGAATTATTACATTTCCCAATGTTGATAGTTTTCGAATTTTTCATTACAAATATTAAAATAAACATTCATTAAAATAAGAAAAAAAAAATCTAGCAAATTGTAAGTAAAAAAAGTCGTTTGGATTATCTAACTATGAACATTCATTAAAAAATCTCATATTTTAAATTTCATTTTCTAACGGTTTATCAATGAAAAAAAAAGCATTCTCTAGATTTCAAAAAGAAATACTCCTTGCGGAGGATATTTAGCACTGGAACGTATCAAATTTATAGATAATCATTTTAATATGCAATTTATTGATTTACTTTATGCAATATTTATATTGCATAAAGTAAATGAAATATTATGCAATATTTATATTGCATCGATTCATTAGTGAAAACGAATGTTTTTACTTCTATAAATGCTTTCTTACAGACTTCCTTGATGATTTCAGTGTAAATTAAATAGTGTTAGCAATTCTCAGCATTTTGCCTTAAAAAAAATCTAGATATTAGAAATATAAATTCTTTTTTTTTAAAGTTTTGATTGCAAGAACTGATCGAAATTCGGATAGTGAACTGGTAACTAAATGGAATAAAAACGGTAAGAAATGCACAAATATTCAAAAGACTTTTTGAATTCTAACAGGGCTTGAAATATGAGACAAAAACTATTTCATTAAATTACTGTGATTGAAACTCAATTCTTTTTTAAACTGGAATTCATTAAGAATTTTCCAAACTGAATTTTTATTTTAAATCAATAATTCTAAAAAATTCTTTTTGATATTTCTTCTGTCTAAAAGACAGTTATTATTCAGACCTGATTATTTGGTAATCATTACTTAATAATAATTATTAATGTCTCACTAACTTATGATGCAAGAATATATAATTAAAATGAACGTGACATGCGTTTACATCTTGCTATAGTGAAACAAAACATATAAATCGAAAAATGAAACTACAGAATAATCTAAACGCCATGCTCCGTATCTATAAGATACAAGTCACATACTATCAGAACTTATAGAAATAAAACACAAAATAATATGGATGCAAAATAGGTCAGAATTGTAAAATGCCTTATAGGAACAGCTCACAAGTTCAAATTGTCTGAAAGCCGACCCTTTTTTTGATTAGGAAAAATTTAGCTTTAAACGAACAATTTTGAATACAAATCTAAATCATCGAATATGTGAAATCAAGGCAAATGAAATTACTGAAGGCATTCATAAGAAAATCTTGTTGGAACAAAGGAAACAGATGCGTTTTCTGAGTAAATATTTTCTGACCTACATAAGCATGGTTGCAAGCCTTTAAGAATATTTATTTGGAGATGTAAAATCCTATTTTTAATCATGGATAATTATATTCGATCTTCTCACGATAAATTTATTTAATTAAGTAAATGATGTTGCTCTTAAGTGAAAATTAGTTAATAGTGTGTGCCAAAGAATTTTAAATTATTGATTTCAGAATTTTAACAATCTTAGAAGTATAGATTCTTTCATTTACATTCAGTCTTTAGTAATTAAAAAATCAAACAACTATTTATTATAGAACAAAATTACGAAGGTTATAATATAAATATACAATAAAAATGTCAAATATCAGAGTTACAAACAATAGTTCTGTACTATAAATCAGAAATGATTAAATTCCAAAAGATTAATTTTGATATTAAGGTATTATTATTCAAGAATATTTCAAATTAGATTAAATGGCTGTTTTAAAGAAAGGTATATTTTTAAAGACAAATATGTGAAGAAAAAACAAGAAAAAAATGATGCTAATTGTTGGAGCTCTTTCAGAATTACATAAACAGATTTTCAATCAATTATTATTATTTTCCCTTTTTTTAGCCTTAAAGTGAATTCAAGTACAAAATTTATCCAGCATTATTTTATCTTTTTGCAAACATTATCTTTCAGGATCACGACTTTACTAAAGCAATTTCAATTATTAGATTGCTTTGACGGCAAAAGTACGAGCGTCTGTAAACTCTAATTATACTTTAGCTAATTATAACTAGATGATGTAAATAAAAAATGAAAAATGTTGTAAATTAAAAATTACTTTGTAGATATGTTTTTGAAAAAAATTGATGTGAATTACAATGTTTATAATTTATTTATTTTTAAAAAATGTTTCCAATTTCGATAAAATGTACATAATATATTAATGATATATATGTTTATAATTTATAAAATTTAATTGCTTTGTAAATTTAATATTTTTAAACGGATTATTTCAAAATTGAGAACAGCCAAAACCTTCATTAATTAGGCATTAAAAAATGGATTAATAAAACTTTTAGTTTTTTAAAATTTGAAATAAAAATAAGGAAATTTGACAAATTATTTCGCAAAAGTTCATTCATACATATTCATAGGTTTCTTTTTGTTTCTTTCTAAAGAACAAAACAATTCTTACATGAGCCCAAAATGCAACTGAATTCATAGAACAATTCATCTCTAATTTCTTTACCAATAATAAGTCTTGAAAAATAACTGGGGATTCACTACTTCGAATAACTCTTTAGAATCTTTTCTCCAAAATTCTTTCTTTCTGACCCTTTTTATTTAACGGAAGAAACTGTATATCCTTCCCTTCCTTCAACAATGGTCGATAGATACATCTGCTAAATAGTAGATAACAAGGATAGAGGATGTTCAATAAATGTTGAAGGCAGAGGTTATCATCTACACTATTAGTGAATAATTACATTTCCTTCCGGTGTTTGTGAGGCAGTTCCGGAGCCTATTTCCAACCGGATTTATTCCAGGAATTTAAGAGAAGATTTAATATATATTCATTTCATAGTAAGAGTCCAAATGCCACAATTTATTATCATAAAAATTAACTGATACAACCATAAAGTAAATTCCTCATAAGCATTAATAGCTCAATTTTTTTTTCAGAATTATAATATTGCTTCAGAATTCATATTTAATTTCGCTGTAACCATATTTGTGTGTATTATTTGTAAAAATGTTTTTGTTAAATGCACATGTATAATATTTAATTATAATATTGTTATGGATACTTCCGGGTCTTTGCTGATTTCTTGGTCCAGGAAAAAAATACAGTCTTTTAGTACGACAACGATTATTAAATAGGAAAACTCAGATGTTGAGTACAAAGACAACAAATATATAATCCAGACGTACACAGCGTACACAGGCAGCACACTACAACATGACATAGTCTACAAGTAGTAATCAGTAGTAGTAACAATCACAGCACATGCGGTCACACAGAATTCAGCAGAGAGATGGAATATAAGTTGCTTCTATCCGCTGTCTCTCCCAAATGTCTGCAATCACCCATTTTCTCCTCGCTTTAGCTGTATTCCACACACGACTCGATACTACTTCTACAGTAAATACCAGGAATCAGTGCAGATCTCAATTCAGTAATCTTTTGAGCTCTACTGAATGCTTACTCTTCTCTTGACTGATCCAACTATCTGCCGTTGACTCTTTTCACGATTACAACTTTAATACATGACTCACCTCATGACTGACTTCGGTTAGAAACTGTCAGTTTTTTGTAAGGCAAGTAGTGAAGTTCTGAAACAATCAGGCAATAATCTTGCTTCTTTTTGGCTCAATTACTAAAATTCTGGAAGTTTCCAATGCTATATATTTTGTCTGGAAAGTGTTCGCCAATTCTTGAAATTTCTGATTAGACATCCGATCAACCTTCAACAGAACTGATCGTAAAACTGTATTTTCTGTTATTGGACTAACTGTGGCAGAAAAAATATTACAGATTTATAACACTGTTGCTACAAACCTGTAATTTTGCTTTCCTGCACAAATAATGTCATAGTAAGAAGGACTGATTTACTGTCAACTCTACTGGATAGTGTCTTTTTGTCACATCAAAGATTCCAGAGCCTGATGACAAACTTGGCTACCATTTGGTAACTTGGTGATGAATTTGGCATCTTTGAGGACAAGATGTATAATTCTCGAAACTTCCTGAATTTTCCCGATCCGTCCATTAGGAAAAGTGGTGTGTTCAGATAAGCCTTGATTGGTCCAGAATCTTCTAGCCCAGACTCTCGAGCATTATAAAAGGCCTGCACTTTTAAGCTGGGTCATCAATCCAGGAGTCCTGAATCAAAAGGTGTTGGAAAGGATGGAGAATAGTAGTTGAAGTCACCGGAAGAAACGACAGAGTGCAAAACTGCTGTGTGCCGTATTATGGCGTTGTCATGCCTTTTGACATAGCCCGTTGATGGAAGTAGTGAGTAAAAATTTGTAGCCTTTGTGCTGCCATGTCTTCCTTGAAATAAACATCGGCGTTGTGTTTTTCTACTAAAGGACTCCATATACACCCACTATACACATAGGAGAATAGTAACTATGTGCATGCAACATTTGTTTACTTGAACAATATCCTCATTGAAGTCAAATATTAGGCAGTATTTTTTTCTGTAATCAGCCCGGATATACGTCCATTATTAATTTAAATATACAATTTTATAAAATGAGCCGCTATAAGTAGCGCCATTCTCTTGTAGGGTTCTGTATGATGCAAGCAAAGTTTTGTTCGGTAAGCTGAACTTTGATTTGTCCAATTTTTCAGTGAATGAGCAAACTTATTTTCTTTATATAAAGCAGTGGTATGAATGTAATGTCACGGAAATCAAAATCTTTCTCCAAAATTCACAAACAAGGTTGAATGAGTGATGAAATAATGAACTTAAAAAATAATTGTTTGAAAATGAGGCTTTCTATTGGATGAAGGTTACATTTTTGTTAGCATATAAAATATTAGTATCTGACTAACTGTAGGATAATATATCTGACCATCTGTGGGATACTGTTATATTCTTCAATTAAATTGTTCAGAACGACTACATGTCTTCTTGACACTATAGATGGATTATTTTAATCATGTTACAATGGTCTGGTCACTGTGTAAATAAATGTTATCAAAGGGAACCTTTTCCTTAAGATCACGACATTATTAAAAGCGTAATACTTGGTTTATCTATCCTATAACCTTAGTAATAATGTAACAAAAATAAACACCATCCAAGTCAAAGGATTAGTGATGAAACTAGATTAGTTTGGCTCAACGTAATTATAATAAGGAGAAATACCAGAGATTAGGGACCAGTCTCATATAAACCAAGCTCCGTAAGATGGCCCACTCGGACCAAATTACTGCATTATATTTGTATGATTTGTAATAATTATATGTTTGATATAAAACTCTGAATATTTCTAATCAATTCCCCTGACTCCTGATGGAAAAAGATTCATCCATCAACACCTATTCTTTAAAGAAATTAAAGATCTTATTTATTTGAAAAGCAATAAAAGCACTTTTACGCTACTAAACTCAAGTCTCTTTTAAGAGAGGATTTTGCAGTTTATTCTTTCATAACCCAAAGCTAAAATTTTAAATATTTCATATGAAAAACTGAAAACTGAAAAGGTTATAGCTAGAAGCATTGTAGCATTTTAATTTTTAAAAGTTCTTCTGGCTTTATCTCTGTTCTTTGATTTCATTTAGAACTCGAATGGTCCGCTTTAAATTGAAAACACTTTCAACTGCTGCAATTCAACAAAAATCTCAGCCAGATCTAGAAAAGTCCTGAAGAAAGAAAAGCTCTTGGTCTTGGCTATTTCATTTGCTAAGGACATAGTCCTTACCGCTGTTCTGCCTTCGCTTTCTTTACTTAAGGAGGATAGGAACAAAGTAAATAAGCTGTTGCCCTCGTTTACCTTTTTTTCGCAATGTAGAGTTGTACTCCGTGATATTAAGACTCATTCTCTCGTAGTTTGCTTCTTGAGTTTTTTGAAAACATTTGATCTATTTGTGGTTTAATTGTAATGGTATTCAAATTTTGTTTGGAAAGCTTCCATTACTCCCACGAAATTTTTCGCTTTGCTCTACCGTAATTATTTTGCTTGTTTTCGTGAACATTGCACCACACTGCTTAAATAAGTTATTATTACCTGTGTTTTAAAATGAATCTGTTAATCTGTTTCTACTTCTTTTAAATCGCTTTACATTAGAACTCTTCCACTTTGAGTGGAAGAAAAGTGATTAAAATACAAAACTCATTTCTAATGGATATAATATATAATCATAATACCGCACATATATATTGATTGGTTAAAATGAGTTTGTATTGAATGACTGCCTTATAAGTGGTCCAGTATAAGAATTTTTTTTAAATACTTCTCTTTTTAATATTTCGATAAACATTTAGCTTTAATCAATAATAAAGACACGACAAATTTTAATTTTAATTGATATTAAAATATTTAAAAAATATTTCATGGTATTTACATTTTGAAATTTTGGTAGCAAACGTTATAAGAGGATGATATAAAATAAAGTTCGGAGAATATGCTTTTATATGTTTTGATTATAATGAAGCCTTTTTTCTCCAAATTAGCTTCTATTTTTTCATATATTTGACATATTAATGGGCAAAATAGACGAGTCTTATCCGTGATCTGAACATCCTGGGTTCGAGTTCCGGTTAGGGCATTGTTTTTTTCTCTGTTCTACCTATTCTATCCGTGATGGCGTCCTCCGGTGAAAAAAGGCTGTACAAAGGAATGAGTGATGCATGAGTGGCATATAAAAGCTTCTAAAACAAGAGACGCCCCCTATCGGCTTAAATTGCTGTTTTCGTATCATCAGACGTCCAATGACAAGAGTCACAAGAAACAATCACATAAAATGGATAAAGTTTTGAAAATTATATAAAAAAGGAATGTTTAAAACATGGCAGCATGGTGTTTTGATCTTGGTCTTAAGTACGGTGGGGTTCCAGGTCCGATACCCAATTCAATATAAGAAACGCCTTACTAGCGTTTCTCGCGCATATTAAAGCTGTTAGGGTCAAATATCCTTCCTTTGGCATGGTAATGAAGTTTGATAGGGTTGCCAGATCATCTTTCGTCTTTGTATTCTCACCAAGAAAATAATTGCGAGGTTTATCCTAGCCTTAATATTTATTTAGAAAGGAAACTTTAGTGTAAGTGAATGAAACTTATGAAAATTATTTGAAATTATAGAATAAAAACAAAGTATTCATGAGGCAAAAGTGAGGACTTAGTCCATAATGAATTTTAGAATAATATCTTAATGTCATTTTAATGTTATCTTCTGAAAATTATATGTTATGTTTCTCTGATCGATCAACGTTTGTACTTTTTATTCATATGAAATGTGGAAGAAATAATGTTACCAAATTTTTTTAAAGATGCCAGCAGATAATTTAGAATAAAACATCCAGTATAATAGAGATAGAGAAACATTCACAGAAACATTTTTCATTTGAAAGTTTCTAGATTACAAAAATATTTGATGACACCAGTTTTTTCAAAATTTGTCCGCCATAACTATCTGAATTTAATGAAGTGCATTATAAATAAAAACCTACTTTCAAAATATTTTTCATTAATGCCATTTTATCCAAAAAGTTTTAACTAATCGCATTATATTCTAAATTTGAATACGTACAGAATAAAAATGAAGCAAATGGAATAAAATAAATGCTCATAGTTTATGGGCAGCTTTCTTAGTCGGAAAAAAAGTATATAATTAAGGTAAAGCTTTATTTTTTGCTAATTCATGTACTACTAGATTTTTAATAAAACTTCTATACATTTTTATAAAATTATAATTAGAATAAATTTCGAAGGAAATAATTTACTTAAAAATCTAGTATATCTGTCATAAACAGGCGCTTTAAAGTAAAATTTCGCACATTTTTCTTACGCACTATGCCCATATTCAAGTTAAACAAATGCAATATATATTCTTCGCACCCAGTTGCTTTTTAAAAGAGAGCGAAAGTGTTGACAATCTATTTGTCGTAAAACTTTCTAGATTTTCCAGATTTTAAACCATTTCTACTTGCGCATTCTAGTGGTTGCTTTGAAAAGAAAAAATCGTTTCCTTTGTAAGCACCATTTTTTTATTTCAGGTGAAATATGAGCTCGGAATATATCGTCCACATCTGTTGAATAGCCTGCGTTTTTCAATTTTTCTCCTTTTTTTTTTCCTTTTTCTTACTCGAAACTGGTGAATTTTGGGTGAATGCAAATGCAATGCAGCTTCACAGTATAAAAAGTACTTTACATGTTCCAAAGCCTAAATAAATACAGAAGAAACATTATATGTCGTTAAATATTAGATATTTATGCATATCAGTTCTAAATTTTGGCAAAGCTGTATTTCTATAGTGAAGTAAGGATAGTTTTGCTGCCTGATATAAGATATTCTTCGCTTTAATGTGCATATTAGGACATATTTACACCATTTCTGATATATTTTTGTTTTAATATATAATTGCAAACCTGTAATGCTGCTTCCCAGTAATTTTTCTAACATTAGAAAAACTATTTTATAATCAGCTCTGTTGAGCAATGATTGGATGGCTTATCAGTGATCTCAGATCATAGCAACAAATTTTGATATTATTTGGCAACATGGCGACAAAGTTGATATTACAGGAAATTGCCAGAATCTTAGCAAGGGAGCCAATTGGAATATAGATACTCCTGATTAGTCCAGAAACTTCTTCTCCCATCTCTCATAAAGCATTAAAGGTCAGTAGTTTCAAGCTGCAATTAATCGTAATCAAGGATAGAGCTGTCGAGATGATAACGAAACAATGGCGGATAAGTCCAGCGAAGAAAACGAGATTTGTGTGGAGCTCAAGTGATTGCTGAACTAAGCTGACTCTTGATATTTACAGTAGAAGTATAATAGCGTCGTGTGAGGAACAGCCAGTCGTGTAGTATTGCTCAGCAGTTGGATTTAGTTAAATCGAGGAAATAGCGGAGATTTTCAGATACTTGGAGAGGCTGTAGAATGAATCTACGAGAATTCCCACTTCCTGTAGAATTTTGTCTGGCAGTTTTGTGTGTTGCGGTTGGTTGCTATTACTACCAATCACTACTTGTGGGCTGCTACTGTTTGCTGTAGCTCGCTAGTATTATTGCAATGCTACTATTATTGCAACTGTTACTATTATTGCTATTGTTTGTTCCAGTGAATCGCAATTTTTCTTCTCGGCTGTATATATTTGTCGTCTTTTTGTTAGTACCTTCCTGTTTATTAAACATCGTCGTTGTTTTCTACAGAGGTCTGCTGATTGTGTTTATATCATCGACTACAAATCTTGAAAGAGCCCCAACGGAAGTAATCTGTAAGAATTTTAAATTATACATTCAACTGTTATGTGAATAAAATTAAGTGCTTTTTGCCATTCAAGAATAAAAATTAATTGTGCGTTCTATGTAATAATTGCAAAGTTTCAAATAAGAAATTTTAAAATAATATAGTAAAGGAGACTTGAGAAACCGATCTTGAAACATAGTAGGGCGTTAATGTTGTAGATTTAATCTGTCCCCCTACTTTTTGTGAATATTTGATTTTAATTAACCATTTGGGAGAACATGCAAAATAAAATCAATAAACCTGCTTAATATTGTCACAAGCAATATGGATATATATCCATTAATTAAATGAAAAATTCCGTTGTAAGATATATTAATATTCTTAATTAGAAAGATGAATGATTAGAATTAAAATTCATGCCTTTATTGAATTAATTCATCATTGAATACATTTTTGAATTTTGAGAAGAACGAAATAGGTTTTTCTGGTTTGTAGCATTTTGAGGACTCTTTTCAAAGCTCAAAGATGTCTGGCAGTAGATGTTCCGCAATTTGTGAACATATTTTGATAAAAGAATCACACAGCAGTAGGGGAAATGAGTTCTTACTACTCAAGAATTGAGACATTTGGAATTTGGTAATTTTATATCCGTTTTAAAGGAGTTTTGCCATATTGCATATCGCATCAGAAATATTTCATGATGATTTATTTAGGGGCATTTTTAAATAATATCATTAATAAATACATATATTAATGAGGAAACATATTCTTGAAATGAGATGCTGCAATAAAAATGTGACATTCTTAAACCGAAGTGAAAATTTAGAAGGAGGAGGCTTGTTTATGTTTTATTGTTGTGTGAGCAAATGTTAACTAAAAATCACATTTAAAAGAGTCTGTCTTTAAATTCCATATTAGTTGCTAAAAATAAAATTTAATTTTTAATTATTTTCTCTCTTACTTCCTTATAAATGGGATTTATTAAAATAAATAATATGACGATTTATTAGAGAAAACATATGTCATATTTGGGAAAAAATGTAATAATGAAAACACTCAAGCAACTGTTTTTGATGGTTGAATACATTTACATATTATATAGATACAAAATAAATAAAATTCAAATCTAATAATACGTCATAAACTTCAGAATTATTTTAAATTTTCTAATGCTAACACTTATTTTAGATTATTATTACACATTTTCCATAAAATGCAAATTATCATAAATTCAAATGTAACTAACATTTTATTTCATATTCTAAAAATTGAAAAAAAATATAGTGAAAGCAGGGATATTAAATGAGTTACAAGAAATTGTATTTTTAAACAGGGTTTTATTTAAAAAAAAAATCATATTTTCATTTAAAATAGGATTGAATGAGATTTCAGGAAATACATTTTTAAAGGATTATTATATTAGAGTGCCCCTACAGTTTCTTTCCTATTTCTTATATCAAATGAATAAATAATATTTACTGTTTAAGATATTGTTTTTTTTTGCAATATATTTTTAACTCTGTTAACAACTTCCGTATGTCAACATTCCTGTTTATTCCTTCTTTCAAAAATTGTTGTATTTTGGACAAGAAATAAACGTCGAAGTACACTTTTATTTTGCTGATAAATTTAAAGAGCTTATTGAGAAGAGAATGTTTTTAGGGATAGAAAGAATTAATAATCAAATGGATTGAGATCTGGAAAGTATGCATGATGAGGTAAAACCAATTAAATTGTAAGGGTTTCTCTGTTACGACTAATACAATATGTGGCTTCGCGTTGTCCTGATGAAAAACAACGTCTCGTCATTTCATAAATTCAAGTCATTTTTTTCTATATGGCAACGTTTAATTGATCGAGTTGATGACAGTATTTCGAAGAAATTATTGATTCAACTTAAGGAAAGAAGTGGGTTTACTGAGTGGGATTGGAAAATTACGATTTTCCAACCCACCAAATGAATAAAAGACCTTTTTTGGGGTGTAGTTCCGCCTCTACGACAGTTGAAGGCGTATTGTCCTTTTACCAAGTGACATAGATGGCTAATTGCCTGAATATTCGCACAAGCAGAGTCAGATAAGGTCATACATAGTGCGATGAGAAAATAACTTTCGGGACACCCTAATATAATTTTAAAATTTTATTTTCAACAAACAAACAACTTTAGCTTTAAAAAGGGATATAAAAAAACTTTTATAAACAATAAATTTTTCTTTACATAAAATTTTATGTTTTTCTTTGGAGTTTCTTTTTTTTTTTTGTTCTTTTTGGGAAAGAAATTCTTATACCAACAGATTTAATTTCTTCTTCTTCCTTTATTCTAGTGTTAGTTCAATTATTGCCAATCCCATTCAACCACGAGATAGAGTTTTCTTTGCAAAGGCAAACATTTATTTTTCATGAGTTGGTAATTCAATGTTTTGATTTCTAGAATTGGCTTCAACAGCTCCAAAAGTGGCTGAAACTTTTAATCAAGAAAAATATGTCATTCCACTACGGAAACCCTTTCTTTCTTGGTCATATATTTTTATAAAGAAAATGAGACAGCTGTGTTTTCTTTGGTAGAAATTTCAGCAGAATTTTTAAAGGTCGTAAAATTTTATTAATTTATCTTTTTTTAAGCATTTCAAAATTATTAAAAAAGTATTTATTGCAATAGCTATAAGATTGGAAATCCAGAATTTGTTGGATCTCTAATTTTAAGATATTTCTGTGTCCGAATAATATTTTTGAATTCATGTCTATCTGTCTACCCATGATCATAATAGCGCATAAACATTCTTAGAAAGGTACACTCTTACAATGTGCTACAAATTTAATTTTGAGACGGGGTTAAGCATAATGGCATTATATCTTGAAATTCCAAAGAAAATTGCGTTTAAGTTGTATTTCATATCATGCAAAATATATTTGCAAAAATGCAGGTAGTTCTAGTTCAAACAATCTAGTCTATAAAACGCAATAAACAAACTAAAGAAAAAACACCACACACTCATGCGAAGATACGTTTCAATTGTATAAATGTTATTTTGCAGCAAATAGAGGTCGAGGCAAGAAATAAGCACATAGGCACGCATTCATTTTATAATTTCTATATTTTCAAATAGCTTTTAGCTCTCTTGGTATCTGAATATTTTATTATATAAAAACAAGACACATTCTATACTGAATTATATCCTCGTTTTTGGCCATCTCCTACAAAATTCTATTCATATCTTCTTATTTAATAAAGAAAAAAAAATCAAAATGTAAATCGATAGGTATAAATGTTCTCTTTAGATTCTCATTTCATACAATCATTTATGTACAAAAACTGTCGTAAATATGATTAAAATTTCGAAATTAAAGTGAAGACAAGTAAAAAAAAAATAATAGCTCCCTGCACGGAAATAATCAGTATTTTATTAAAAACAGATATGTAAAAATCGAATTTGGAATCTAATAAGAATTCCACTAATCGAGAGGTTTAAAACGCCTCAAATAAAATTTACTATATTCAATATTCTTCAGTTATTAATTATCTTAGAAAGAGAGAAAAAATAAAAATGAAATAAAATGATAGAGAATAATTTTTACCAAACAATCCTTTGCTATGAAATCATAAATGGTTTTCTGCGGTTTCTCATCGAATGAAAATAAGAACGGAAATACAATGAAACACGATTCCAAATTCTTTTTATTAATTTTTGAAAGCCCACCTCCTATATATTTTTTCTCCTTTTTGTGACTAGCTTCACGTTTTATTAAAAGGCTTTATCAAAAGGGCTTTATTTAAGGCTTTATCAAAAAATTGATATTTTTTTAGTTGTTCAATTTTATTTTCTCCACTATAAATTAGATTCTGTCAGAAAATTATTCATTTTTTTAAACGTTTCGATCTGTACATTGAATAAATAATTTTAACGAACTCAACGTTTGTTGTTTCCAGGAGTACTTGTTTAAGATGTCAACATATTTTTGTTACTGGTCGCCTTTGCCTACCAACTGGTTTGTCGACTTTGCGGTGACATCTTAATAAGCCAGTAACAATCGCTGAACATGAGCAACCACTTTTGTCGAATGAATAAGTTACTTGACTTCAAACTCAAACATCGCAGGTTCGGTGCTTGGCGGAATTCAATCTGCATGTTGTCAGAATTCCGACAAACCCGTTGCCAAATTGGTGACCTCGGACTATGGACGTTCAACCAGCTGTCGTGGCGCTACCCCAGTAGTAAAAAATGCAACCAAAGCAAAATCGTCAGACTCACTTGAAGCAGAGAAATGCAATCAAACCAAAAAACGTCGTCAGACGCACTTGACCAACCAATTTCGTCAGACTCACTTGAAGCAACAATTACTCTCTTCGCTCTCCATAACGCTTGTGGTACCGAAACACTCGATTTATTCGCCATAACGCTAGGCGCAATAAAAATATTTCGTCTCTACAGACTCATTGGTAGAGGACTATTGTGGTGACATTTTAATAAGCCAGTAACAACTATCGCTCATATTTAATGGCTGTTACAGGCTTATTAAGATGTCACCACACTGAAAGATAACTATATGAACGAAAGTGTCTTACTGTTCAGGCAATCGAGTAATTTTCCATTTCAGATACTAATTATACCTACACATTTACATTTCAAATGTAAACAATTATTTTATTTTTTGTACCATACACTTGCTCTGTTCTTTTGGTCAATAGTTCTGTTTAATGAAAAGTTGTTGTAACTTATGTACTTGCCATGGACAAGTTCGCTTATTAAGTCAACGGTTTAAGCCGAGTTTTGTGCAGTAACATATCAGGGTATATCCTTCTGAGAACAAGAGCGATAAAATATGAATTAGCTCAAATGAAAATGACACATACATTTTAAAATTCTAAAATATTATTTTAAATTTTTTTTTCATAAATTCAAATTATTTTATTTCATATTTTCATTCTCACCATATTTTTTTCCATTTCTTAAAATGTAGGAAAACACATTTAATTGTATTTAAATTGATGATATTTTAAATTTTTTTTTATGCAAAATCTTTGTTGTTCTTGTCACTTAATGAGCTTTCCAAAGACAAACTCACTGATGAAGACAGCAATTTAAGTCGAATTTTTGCAGTAGCTTCTGAGAGCGCCCGAGGAAAGAAGTCAATGGGGGGTAATGGCTTTGACTTCTACCTCATTCACGTAATGGCTTGCATTACCTACGAATCGGACTCGAACACTGGACAATCAGATCACCCACTTCGTGCTACCCCTAGCCCAGGACGCTGGCTAAAAAATTATTGAGATGTATCTTTAAAATACACTGATGGGAAAGAAAATCCCAACACCAAGAAAAAATTATTGTATAATAATGAAATTTTAGGAATACATTTGTCTAGGTAACATATTTGATTGATTAAAGTTTCAAGATCACAAGTAGAGCCATTGGTGAGAAGAGCCATTTCAAATGTAAATTGTTGGTACATTAGTAAACGGTGTAACCGCCAGAATATTGAATGCAAGCATGCAAACGTGCATGCATTGTGTCGTACAGGTGTCGGATATCAGTTTGTGGGATGGAGTTCCATGCCTGTTGCACTTGGGCGGTCAATGCAGGGACTGTTAATGATGGTTGTGGACGACACTGGGGTTGTCGTCCAATGATGTCCCATACGTGCTCGATTGGAGAACGATCTGGTGATCTAGCAGGCCAAGGCAACATTCCGACACTCTGTAGAGCATGTCAGATTACAACAGCGGTATGAGGGCGAGCTTTATTTTGTTGGAAAACACCCCCTTGAATGTTGTTCATAAATGGCAGCACAACACGTTGTATCACTAGACTGACGTACAAATTTGCAGTCAGGGTGCGTGGGGTAACCACGAGAGTGCTCCTGCTGTCATACGAAATTGCTCCGCAAAACATAACTCCAGGAGTAGGCCCTGTGTGTCTAGGCCGCAGTCAGGCCACTAGCAGGCGTTCACCTGGCCTCCTTCTAACCAACAAACGGCTATCACTGCGACCAAGGCAGAACTGGCTTTCATCAGAAAATACAACAGATCTCCACTCCGTCTTCCAATGAGCTCTAGCTTGACACCACTCACGTCGCAAACGGCAGTGGTTTGGAGTCAGTGAAATGCACCATACAGGGCGTCTGGCTCTGAGCTGTCCTTGAAATAACCGATTTGTAGCAGTTTGTTGTGTCACTGTGGTGCCAACTGCAGCTCGAATTTCAGCTGCAGACGCAATACGATTAGCCACAGCCATATGCTGAATACTACGGTCTTCACTCTCAGTAGTATCACGTGGCCGCCCGGAACCTGGTTTTCTTGAGGCAGTACCTTCCCTTGACCACTGCCGCCAATACTCATGCACAGTGGATACATTCCTGTCAAGTCTTTCAGCAATATCGCGGAAAGAAAACCCACCTTCTCGTAGCCCTACAACACGGCCTCGTTCAAACTCAGTGAGCTGTTGATAATGGCTTCTTCGTCTTCTCAGAGGCATCCTTGACTAACATTAACCCACTACATCAAATCTCAACCCTAAATAACGATCACGAACCTTACAGCGCTTATTTAAAGCAAACCTCATTTGCATGTTCAAAATGTCGCTACTAGTGCCACACTTACGCGCGTAGCTCGAAATTTGAATCAACGTCATCTTTAAGATGTATAAACACGCCTACCAAATTTCGTTTATCCAGCACAGCTCCTTCCTAGTGTTGGCATTTTTTTTCCATCAGTGTAGGAAATATATCTGAATTACTTCTCAATAAATTTAAACATTCTCATAAAATATGTGAGATTAATTAGTAAAACCCATACCCTCAATAGTTTGAAACTGCTAGTTACTATCTTCTGAAGACAGGAAAACAATAGAATTTTCGGGGGAGGGGACAAGAGGAAGGGAGAATTCGAATGATCACTCATTACTATTAAAGGAAAGATTTTTATGGCATCCAATAGAACAGGAGTTAGGATCTATATATTTTATCAATTAGTTAGGAATCCATGATCTTTGTTTGGTTTCGTTGATCTGATGGAATATGAATGATCTAATAAGGAAAGGTAAATTCGGTTATCAAATTTAAATATGAGTTTTAGAATAATATTATTTAAAATACTGCAAAATCAGTTATGGCAATCCCAAGTAATAGATATGTTGATGCTCATTAAAAGTTTGTTTTCAGCAGAAATATGTCAAAGATTATTCTTTTATCAGTAATTAATGACTTAATTTTAATATATTAAGAAACCATTGATATATAAATAATGCTCATTTAAAAACCATTTATAAATAATTTGATTAAAAAAACCTCAATTCAAAAAATTTGTTTAATTTTATAGATAACATTTAGTTTAAAGCTACATTGATGGACATATTATATCATTCGTAAATGAAACAAACACACTTAGGTTTAAGCACAGCAGAAATTTATATCGTCGTTGATTATGCATTATGTGCTTTCTATTTTTAAAGTGCATCTTAATGAAGTCTGTTTCTGTTTCGAAAATGGTCGATAAGAGATAGTTGAAAATACGTATTTGATTAAATGTTAATTAATTACGGTTTTTATAAACAAATTTGTAATACAATTCTTAGTAAATTAAGTAATTAATGAAATTTAAGACATTAAGTAATCAAATCAATTGATTTGTACACTGCTTGAAATGCGATATTTAGTAGTAAAAATTCTAACTATTATTTTTACAGATTTCCTCTTCAAATGATCCACATACTTTATAAACCAAGTTAAAAAGAACTGTGTCAACCAGTAATGGCTGTATATCGGTTTGAATAAGGCCATTTTAATTTAAACTACCCGTATTTCATTTAATGCAAATTTCAAAAATGAAGGAAGGAAAAAAAGAAGAAAAATAGTTGGATAGAACATTGAACTTTCAACTTGAAGTGGACATTTAATTACAATTACGAATATAAATTAATAGTTTTCTAATTTTCATCTGCATATCAAACATTTTATCTCCCATCTCTTACATCATTATAATCAGTATTTTTTCTTTCTAAAATATTTGTTTCCAACTTTCAATATTTGTTTTTTTCCATATGAGATGACCATGAAGGTATTAAATATTAAGTACGAGGAAATTAAAAATATGAATATTTTTATGCGGTATTTTATGAAAATAAAAACAGTTTTGCTGAAAGGCAGCATACAAATTTGTCATTTTGTGGTATCACTTGCAACCAGCATTAAAATTCATTTTGACGAAATATTCAATAGTTTCTTATGATTTCAATTATCATTTATTTCTCATGAAACTGCTATTATAATGAGAAGACAAAACAAATACTTAACATCTGAAGTAAATGGGAATGCACTGAGTTAATTAAAATAATTAACTCCTCTAAATAATGCTACTCTTTCTTAAAAAAGATATAATTAATTAAAAATATACACTCGCAAAATGAGTTTATAAAATCAGTAAAATAGAGCCTTCTTCATCTTTATAGTATTATTTTAATTTAAGAAAAACAATAATATCTGCTAAATTCATTTCCTGTTAGCCAAATAACTCTAACATAAGCTTGTACAGAAGATGTAATAGAGACTTTACTTTCTTTCTGAAAACACAGAACTGTTTAATTTCCCTTACAGAAAAAATACTCCAGGGAAAACAATGTTTCTTAACGAAATGGTGGATATCTTTGTTCTGGCTTTATTTTCTGAAAGACATTGAAAATTCTAGGGCAGCTCTAATAACAGAAAAGTTTATCCACTGTAGCAAGACTACGGATCACTACATGAAACATTGAGCCTTTGTTTTCACAGCAGA
>JAPMOQ010012058.1:233854-292707 GCA_026543055.1 Argiope trifasciata
TTAAAATCCTTATTTTAAACGCCAAATATTTTTTCGCATTGAAAGAAAGTATTCCATTTAGATTTCATAAAGAAACTTTTCACTGTATTTCCGTTTCTATTTTCTCAAATTATCTATATATATATATATAAAAGGCAGGTCAATATATCTAAATTTGAAAAGCCATAGAAAAGAAAAGTGAACAAAAAATCGCACTAGAAGGAACAAAAAGCAAAAATTGTCGGAATAAATCTATTATAAGAGATTGATTTTTTAATGCTAAAAAACCCTCAAAATTCCGGAAATGCATACGCAGTAAGAAAGAAGTATAGCTCAGCACATGCTGTTGATCCGTAAGGACAGTTACATACTATCTTCCAAACATATTTTTTTATCATTTCTAAGTATGTGCTGCCTATTGGCTGTCTTATTACTGGTATAACGGAAAGCCCATCATAAGTACGAATCCATTTTTTTTAATCAAATGAGATAATTTCCGTATATGTTCAGACATACCCACATAATGAACAAGTTGATTTTCTTTTGTTCAGATGTATACTAAAGGCGCAATATTTTCTTCGTTGGGCTTTTCTTCCCTAAAAAACTTTTTGTTGTGCAATAAAGCAATTTTTAAAGGAAATTAAACACGGAATTGATAATGTTCAGAAAGAGGAATATTCTTATGTCACTAAAAATACTAATTGATACAAACAAAGCATATTTTAATTTTAATTTCATTTTTAAGCACTTAGCTATCGATATATAGGAGTTAATAAAGTGACGCTAGATAATGGAATTAATTTAAGAAATGATATAGCATGCCATTTTATTTGCTTGAATTTCTGTATTTTTTAAAATTGGAAAACCAATAAGAGAATTAAGAAAAACTATATTTGATTTGAAGTTAATGAATAGGCTTTCTTTTCTAATACTCTTGATCCTCTTTAGTTTTCTTTTGGATTCAATATCCAGCTTTTCATACACCCAATAATTAAAAAAATGTTTTGTCTCAGAATTTTATTGGACTTTGTAGTTACCATAGAAAAGATCTACCCATACTGTTAATCAATCCGTTAACTTTTTTTTATCCCTGAAACTAAAATTTAACAATGCAAATCGCTCGAGGGAGGTTCGTAGAGTTGGAACGTTATTCTTCGTAGAAAGATAATGCAATATAAAATTTTCTTTTGTTTTATACTCCTTAAAGCTCACAAAAGAATTAAAGTTATTGTGTTTAAGGAGCAAAACAAACGACCAGATAAATTTAAAAAAATCTTTTATTACTACTAAAATAAAATTTTCTCAATGCAGTCAATGAAGTATTTTTAACTTTTTTTTCAGAACAAGTAATATAGTATAATTTGCAATTAACTTTTAGAAATTTAAATAAATGGTAGGTATAGTTAAATGAATATTTATTATCTATATTATTGAATTGCTTTCGCCAACGTTATTGGTTTCCAAATGCAAACATAAGATTTAATTATATAAATGTAAGTATATAGTTAAATTATTTCTGATTTTATTCTAATTTTATTATTCCATTACTTTTAATTAGTTTCCTTAATATCCTAAAGTTTTTTTTATTGAGATATAGTTAAGACTATGATCATTCTTTTAATAGATAACTATAGTATCCAAATATATTTTAGTATTTTTGTTCAAAATTTTAATAGATAACTGTATGTGATATTAATGCTGGCCGTTAGAAAAAAATATTGATTAAATGGATAAATTTAAGACTATGATCATTCTTTTAAATGATTACTGTAATATATATAATTACGGCCAATAATAATATATTAGTGATGGCCGTAAGAAAAAAAATATCAATTAAGAAATAAAAGTTGCCTACTTTTTAAATTTGTCTTTGAGCGATTATTTTTTATACTAGTAATGATGTATGTACTCAAACGCAGTCAAACCAGAAACAATTTTAGCATTATCTAAGATGGATAAAATACTTACATTTGAGAAACGTACGTTTGTTTGATGTCATGGGGACAAAACAGTCAAACTTCAGGCATTTGATTCTAACATTTTGACTAAAATGGAATGTATATAATTTTTTCCTTAAGTTTGTGGCCGTATCTTGATTATTACTTTTATAGGGATCGAATAACCCTTTGTGAATCAGGTGACTCCGAAGATGGGGTTAAAACAGAATGAAACATTTGATGACTATTGTATTAATTAATCTCAATCTATTGTGAACAAAAGTTGGAATTATTCTTTTGAAACGAGAAATGCGAAACATGATTTGTGCAAATTCCTACATTATTAATAATGAACGTATCATCAAATTTTCCAATGTTAAATATAAAAAAAAATAAAATATCTGCTTTTTATTTAAACTGTGGCCTTTTCCATTGAACCTGGAAGGAATTCACATTTTTTAAAAGATTGAACCCAAATAAATCCACATTTGGAGACACTAAAAAGTGTTAATTCATTCGTATCGCTAGACATGGCAATAAAAATAATATGGTCTCTAAGTGATTAATAAACTTTTCCATGTAAGATTCTAGTTAAGGTTACGAGTATATTTCTTAATAACACTCTAAATAGATAAATTTTTACTCATGGAAATATCACAAAATAAAAAATAAATAAATAAATAAAAAATAGAGTGTAAGACACACTCATAGAATTTATTGTTCTAAGTATTAATTACTTCCTTATTATTTTTGTTTATGATTATTTCATAATTTAAAAAATATTATTTCTTAAAAGTTTTTAATTTAAAAATTGGTATTAAAAATGTACCAATAATTTAGATTTAAAGGGTTTCCCTCATTTTGACCCATGACCACAAAAATTAAAATTTTTAATATTTAAGTAATTTTTTCAATTTTTAATGTTAAACTACTGCTTTTTCATATGAGATAAAATTTTTGCATTTAAACTTCATGATAAATAATGAAAAGAAACAACTATGTGACATGTAATATAAATATCAGTAACGTACATTTTTAACATGAGAATTAATAACATATTGATGATACAAAATATTTCGTCCTTCGTATATTAATCGAATTTCCTTATGAATTAGTCTTTCAAATAAATCTGGAAATTTTTAGAGTATCAGAACCTGAATGAATTAGAGAGGCAATTAATTGATTAGCAAATAAGTTATGCAAGGAATACAAAACAGTTAAAAAAAGCATTTATTAAGATTAATTGCGAATTTCATTAACTTAATAAATTTATACAAAATATCACAGTTCATTCCAGTTAACTCTCTTATTATTATTACCAGCGGGTGACCGAGCTCCGCTTGGAGAAAACAGGTATCGAAGCTAACACGAAGATTTAAATTTTCAATTGTGATTTATCAAAACAATATATGCCATAAGAAAATTTGTGAAACCATTGGTGAAAAGATAGCCGGTTAAAGTGCACCATTGTAAACTATTCTAAATAAAGTTAGAGTTTCGAAAGGGAACTATTCTATACAAAGGTAAAGTAAAGGTAAAGATTGAAGTGTATTGAAGTTCAATATTTTTGACAAATTTATTTAGAAAAACCAAATATATATACATACATATGAAGCATATTATAAACCTATAACAGCATAAACATAAAACTTTATTAGTTCGCCATATTGGCTATATATGGCAGCACGTTACCGCTTGAAAATTTAAGTAGCCATTATGGCGAACTAATAAAGTTTGAAAATATCCTATCTGTAACTCCGAACTGCTCGACCGTAGCGCTTCAAAACTGGCGCCAATCGATTCCTCGTGGCCAAAAACCCCAGACCCCCAAGTTTACCGGAGTTTATTAATTCTGGGGCGATTTTCGACTTGGCAACCATTCCTCGTATTATAGTATTAGATATTACATACGAAATGTCCTTCAATAATGTCTATCTCAACTATAGGGTAATGCATGTGTAATAGATTTATACAAGCCTCACCATCTGGCATAGAGCGATCCAATTTCATAGAAATGTGGTACGTAGGACAGTATCTTTTATTTCACTGATTTAAAATTTAGATTTTGCACAAAATTATTTTTAAGCAATTTTAAAATGATTTTTATTTTTGAACAATTTTAAAACAAATTGATGTTATTTTTTTATGCATTTCTATATTTTTGAAGTTATTTTTATTTAACATTCCATTAATATATTACATTATTGCGTTACTATTCAAAACATTTTCACTGCTTAGTTAAATATTTAATGTCAAATTTTTCCCATTATTTGAAGACACCCAGAGGGCACCTCGTAAGGAGAAGATGCTTCCGGTATTGAGGTATAGGTGGGGGCCTAACCTTCTCATCGATGACCGGATGTACTTACTCCCTATGGGGAGGGCTGTACTTTGGACGGTGGTGGCCATTAGGACTAAACTACAGTTCCTGCCAGTGTTGACGATGTGGCTGTCAAATTATTCAGTTTTACGTGGTTCATCCGTTGCCTTCGTGGTGAGTGGGAGATTAATAGCACGGCTAGCCATTATCTATATTAATATAATAAATGCGAAAGTTTGTTCTTCAGTCATGTCAGGACGGAATTGGGTGAAATTTAGCACATAGACAGATTATATCCTTGAATAAAACATAGGTTACTATTTATTCCGGTTAATTGAGTGGTTAATTTTTTATTAATTAAAAACTAACTTTCGTGCCAAAAAAGCTCAGCCCAAATCCCGCTAAAGATGAGTAAAGCTCCAGTTTTTCCCCAACCGTAATGAGGTTAAGCATTGCATCATTTCAACCGATTATTTCAAGTGATTCTGTTTATCTTTTTAGTATTTGATGTATTTAAAATAAATCGTTGTTAATTAATCAATCTTTCGGATTCATTTTAAAGTACTTTTAAATTGAAAGGAAGCAATATAAAGGAAATTAATAATTTTTAATCCCATTGCATTACCTCACATAGCGTAGGAAATTCAGGCATTTGCGTTACACCAACTGCCGTTGGAAGTTCAAGCTTGTTTGTTGACATAGTGTTTTCTTCTAAATTAAAAGTTTAAAACTTATGTGTATTGTACGGTTGTTAGCTATCTCAATCTCGATCAATAAATAAAATATACTTGAATTGATTTTAAAGAAACATGGACTTGATTTGCTGCTTTGTTTTATTTTCAGTAACAATGTAAATAAATTTTCGTATCTTAGTTGTGCGTTTTTGTTATTAAATTTTTTTATGTCATATATTTTTTGCATATGCATATGCTTTTAAATGTATCACTTATAGGTTAGTTTTAATTTCTTTGATTTGTCATCATTTGATAGTTTTTCGAAATGCCCAGAAAACGCAAACCTAATCTATTGAAGAGGAGTAATAACAGGAGGAGGCTCTGGCTATGAAAGTAGCTATGCAACATCCGTATGCAATTTTAGTGAGCACTTACGGACTATCAAGCCCCTTCCATACGAGAGATAAAAGCAAAGACGCATTATCAGAATATATATCATTTACAATGACCGAATTATTAACAGAGCTATATTATAGATTGAGGATAAAAGGATTTCCATATCTGCATGCTAAATGCATCATTAATTTTGGTCTACTCCAATTGAAGGGAATATGTGAATTACAAGCGAAGTTACGAAAGAGCGAAACTACGACACCTCTGTTTTAGGTAAGAAATCGTAAGGCCAATGAAATTACATTACGGTTACCTCCCAGCAGCGTCAAGTCTGCGAAACAATTCTGAATTATGTAAAGAATGGAAAGGAGGGATTATTTTTTCTTGACGTGACTGGGCACACGATAAGACATTTATGCCTAATCTTCTGCTAGCCCAACTCCACAATGACCAAAAATATATTTCTACTGGCATTGCTACAACTTTTCTTAATGGTGGTCGGGCTGCATATTCCTATTTCAAATTGACTCTTAATCTTATACTCGATGATACCTCAAAGTGCAACATCATCAAAAACAACGGCCGGGGAAACCTTTTGTACCAGTACAAGTTAATATTATGGGATGAGAGAGCATATAGGCGTTAAACCACAATCTGTAGGACATCCAGGGCAAACAAGCAGCGATGGGAGACGTTGTCGTTTTGTTCGCAGGCAATTTTAGAACAACCACTGCCGACTGCTGATCAGACCTCAATTCTCATACATACACATCAAAATTTTCAAGGGAACGAAGTCGCGGGTAATGGCTAGTTTGAAATAAAGAAAGAAAATTTATGCTTAATATCCTTGAAAATGTATGAGAAATAAAAATGGGAAATTAGCCCAAAATAAGAAAACTGATGTGCCAAGCAGTTTCATTTTCTAACAGTATTACGATGACATGGCACATGACTCTAGCTCTTGTTTTAAACGTTAAATAAAACTAAATAAAAAAAGTTCCAGCTCTAATGTATAAAGCAATTAAATGCTTAAAGATATTTTTAAAAAGAAACCCGAAATAGGAAGAAAAAGATTTAATGTAAATTGAACGCAAATATTATTCTGCAGAAGTGCTGATTACCAAGGCAGGCTAGTTAAAAATAGTATTAACATTTTATCTTCTGGTATTTGACACACATATTTGGTAAAAAAATATTCACATAGCAAATGTTTCAGGGACATTTTTATTTGAAAAAGATTTAAAAGAAATTAAATGCAATGAATATTCTACAAATGAGCTGATTGTCAAGCAGGCTAATTAAAAATAGTATTAATGTTTTATCTTCTGTTATTTGACAAAAATATTAGGAAAAAATACATTCAAATATTTTATTTCGAATCTAACAAGTGTTTAAGGATGTTTTTTTTTATTAAATATATTAACTTTCTGGAATTTGGAATATGCAGAATCAGATCAAAATTACTTTCAAAATAAATATGCGTTAATAAATATGGTTTAAAAACAAGAAATTCCAAACAAATTGCCATTTATAGAAATCATACAAAAGCCAGACTGAACTTTCAATATACATGGAACTAATTAATATAGAATGAACGAAGCAATGTAAACTACGGAAGAGTCTTCTTACCGTGTCTCATTTTCTCTAAATGCAAGAGATAGTTTTATCTGAAAATAAATTTATTTCTTTTCCAGAGTTTTATTATTGTCGATCTCATAAGTTGATTGATTTTGAGATTTTTTTCTTTTACTTTCGCTGAAATAAATTAAATCTTCATTTCTTATATCGAGCAATAGAATAAAGAAAAATCAAGCCTTTCATTACTTCCTGCAACCATTTGTAATTATTCCTTTGAGAAAAACTTTTGATTTCTCCCCCCTTCAAAATGAGTATGCTTATATTTGTATACGTAAAAAAGTTTAACATTGTAAAATGCTGTAAAAATAGAATGGTAGCTGAGAATTGCCAGAGGGAATTTTAAAAGATATTTTTGTAGGAAAGGAAGGAAAATGTGCCATTTTTTCTTTCTCAAAACAATGAAATACAGACATTCCGAAATATTTAATTTTAAGTTACGAACCTGTGGACAAATTTTAAATATACTTAAAATTTACATTATATTTTCTGTATATAAAACCTACTTTCCTCATTAAAAGATAAGTTTTATTTTAAAACAATCATCGAGTGAGAGTAAATATCAGAAAAACAAAAATAAACTAAATCACATTCAAAAGAACTAATAAATCAATAATAAATGAAATGAAATGCAATAATAAATGTATTGATCCTGTAAAAGAAAAAAGTTATCCCTTCTTTCAATATCGATGTTTACTGAATAAAATTTCCTTTAATCTTTCAACTTCAAGTGATCTTTCCTTAAATAATGATCTTTGCTTTAACTAATCTCATAACTTTTAATTAACTTTTAATTGGATGAAAATTAACGTGCATTATTTCCTATTTATAATGCTGTAGTTCTAAGTTTGAAGCCATTAAGGAGAAGATTAATCCTTTCTAACTTTCCTAGTTGACAGTTCTTAAGGGTAGTTAATCTTATTTGATGAAAATTTTCAATAGAAATTTATATTTTTCACACATTACTAGAAATGTATCATTTGTATCATTATTTTCAGTAAGCTGTGAAAATATGAAAATGATTATAGATGTGATTGGAAGACATATTTCAGAAAATGAACTGTGTTTATTCAAAAGACAAATATCAATTAATTGTCTTATAAGAGCCTTTTTTTAAAATTGGCATATTGCATATAAGAGATTTTTTTCTTTTGTGATACTAATTTATCTCCAAAACTTCAATATTCTGGGATTTTCGGGTCACGAAGGGTCAATTTCTTGACAAAAGTCAGACCCTTCACAGAAAAAATCCCTGGTTTGAATCCCTATCTGAGGGTGACCCTTGAGAAAGTCCTCTGACCGAATTCTTTATTAATTTTTGATTCCTAATCAATAATTGTTTCAATCGTACTTACATTTATTCTAAAGTTATTGGGTTCATTTGTGTTTTAGTAGTAGCAGCATTAGGGCGTACTAAATACAATGTATATTTATTCTAAACATTCAACAAATTTCCGTAGATAACTTTCTTACTTTTCTTTGTTTCTGGATTGATAGTATCTGCATTTGGCAGGAATTAAGCTGCAGTTGCGCTTTTCCACTATATGCATCTTTTTACATAAAACTTTTTTATATATTTGGATTTGATTCGAGGATTCTAGTTTGTTCAGGCAAAGCAATTGCTTTCTTTTCAGGTACCAATAAATAAAACTATGCAAAGATCAATAAAAGAATTTTTCATAGCGCATGGCCCGTCAAGCGCTTTAACAAGGGGCGCTGTGGATAGCTTTGCGTTGGGAGCATTCACCGACAAAAAGTTACTAGCACAAATGTTTTGTTTAAAAAAATTAAAAAATACTAAAAAATATCGAGTTTGTGGCAGTAAAAAATGTAAAATGTGTCCACTAGCTGGGAAAGAACAGATAAAAAACGGAAATTCAAATCTAGACTTTTTCTGTCAAAACAAAAATCTCATTTATTAATTAAACTGTAAAGAATGTAATTTAAATTACAATGGGTAAACATGTACAGAACTAAATAAAGGAATTAATGGACACAGATCCGCCATTAAGAACTTTATCAAAAATGAATCCTACGATTATGAGCTACTATACTTCCAATGTTATAATTTCGATAAAATTAATATCTACATATTTGAAGATAACTTCACTGATTTAAATAAAAGATTAGATTTAGAAAATATTTATATATGCAACTTAAAAACTCTGTTCCCTTATGGTCTCAACAGCAAATTAAATGGAGAGGGATACGGAGATTCGGAAACATCTGCATTTATGGCAAATTTAACATTTTTAAAGACTTTCTAGATAAAGAAATCTGTAGTAAAAGATTTAAGAGGGGTAAAGGTAGAGGTGGTAACTACAATATCATATTTGAAGATTTTCAGAATTTTTGCAACTTAGAACATAATAATGAGAATATACTTTAAATTAAAAAAAATATCTTTTTGGCTTTAGAAAAAGTAAACTTAAACGGTTCATTAATAATAAATTTGAAGATTTAATATTCGAAAATTCTTTTACTAAATTCGTAATTTTAGATTTAATCAAATTAAAACTTAAAATTGGAAAAACGATTCATTATTTAAAAAGAAAATTAGTTTAAATAAAGAATACTGTGTGGGGAGATTTTTATATATAGGCTTTGAAAACCTAAAGTTACCTAAAATTATGCATAATAACAAGGATTTCTTTCCTTTAAAGGACTGTATAATTCCATCAATAGCTTTTAGTTATGCAACAACTCTAATTTGTAATTATATTTACTATAGCAAAAATTTAAATAAAATAAGCAAAATAGACTGTAATTGTAACAAAGATATGTATAAAAATTATGTAGATACTGACAAAGGGCATATTATAACGGGGAACCTAAAAATCATAGATAACTTATTAAGAGATTTAATGGAAAGAGGAACAAAATTTAGAATGAGAGAAAAAGTAAACATTAAAAAATGTTAATTTCATTTGGACAAGATCTGGATAGTTTTATCTCTGAATTATCTAGAAAATACCATTGGCCTGCAGAGGGTTTTAAAGAATGGAAAATAAGGTTTTTAGAAGACACTAAAACTAAATTTAATGCGGGTAAGGTGGGAACCAAAAACGATGAATTTATTTTAATAAAACTTTGAAACAAGAAATAAAGAATTTAAAAGAGAGGTTCATTATTTCTGTAATAGATAAATCTGCAAATACAATGATGGAAAAAAAATCCCAACACTAAGAAGGAGCTGTGCTAGATAAAAGAAATTTGGTAGGCGTGTTTATACATCTGAAAGATGACGTCGATTCAAATTTCGAGCTACGCACGCACGTGTGGCGCTAGTAGCGACACTATGAACATGCAAATGCGGTTCGCTTTAAATAAGCGCTGTAAGGTTCGTGATCGTTTTTTACAGTTGAGATTAGACGTAGTGGGTTAATGTTAGTCAAGGATGCCTCTGAGAAGACGAAGAAGCCCTTATCAACAGCTCACTGAGTTTGAACGAGGTCTTGTTGTAGGGCTACGAGAAGGTGGGTTTTCTTTCCGCGATATTGCTGAAAGACTTGACAGGAATGTATCGATTGTGCATGAGTATTGGCAGCAGTGGTCAAGGAAAGGTACTGCGTCAAGAAAACCAGGTTCCGGACGGCCACGTGGTACTACTGAGAGGGAAGACCGTCGTATTCGGCGTATGGCTGTGGCTAATCGTACTGTGTCTGCAGCTGAAATTCGAGCTGCAGTTGGCACCACAGTGACACAACGAATTGTTACAAATCGGTTACTTCAACGACAGCTCCGAGCCAGACGCCTTGTGCAGTGCATTTCACTGACTCCAAACCACTGCCGATTGCGACGTGAGTTGTGTCAAGCTAGATCTCATTGGAGGATGGAGTGGAGATCTGTTGTGTTTTCTGATAAAAGCCAGTTCTGCCTTGGTCGCAGTGATAGCCGTTTGTTGGTTAGAAGGAGGCCAGGTGAACGCCTGCTAGTGGCCTGACTGCGGCCTAGACACACAGGGCCTACTCCTGGAATTATGGTTTGGGGAGCAATTTGGTATGACAGCAGGAGCACTCTCGTGGTTATCCCACGCACCCTGAGTGCAAATTTGTACCTCAGTTTAGTGATACAACCTGTTGTGCTGCCATTCATGAACATCATTCAAGGGGGTGTTTTCCAATAGGATAACGCTCGCCCTCATACCACTGTTGTAACCCAACATGCTCTACAGAGTGTCGAAATGTTGTCTTGGCCTGCTAGATCACCAGATCTTTCTCCAATCGAGCACGTATGGGACGTCATTGAATGACAACTCCAGCGTCATCCACAACCAGCATTAACCGTCCCTGCATTGACCGCCCAAGTGCAACAGGCATGGAACTACATCCCATAATCTGATATCCGACACCTGTACGACACAATGCATGCACGTTTGCATGCTTGCGTTCAAAATTCTGGCGGTTACACTGGTTACTAATGTACCAACATTTTACATTTGAAATGGCTCTTCTCACCAATGGCTCTACCTGTGATCTTGAAACTTTAATCAATTAAATATGTTACCTAGACAAATGTATTCCTAAAATTTCATCACTGTACAATAATTTTTTCTTGGTGTTGGGATTTTTTTTTTCCATCAGTGTAATTGCTGTCTAATCTGCAAATTTTATTATAAAGAACTTTTAATTAAAAAAATACAACTCTAATGCGACTTCTAGTTTAATTAGTACCGGTAAAAAGGAATTAGATAAAAGGATGCTAGTTTTCTCTAAAAAAACCAAAATTAAAATTTGCTCCTTTAATTATCCTTATTTATTCCCGACTGTAAAATTTCATAAAAACCCAATAAAATTTAGATTCGTAACTTGTAGCACATGTAGTTATAATTATTATATGGGAAAACATTCTTTAAATACTTGAAAAATATCTTAAATACAATTAAAGATGAAGATAACTTTATAATTAATAGTAACAAAGATATATAAGACTTTCTAAATGCTAACAATATTAAAAAAAAATAATGCTTTCGATTTTGAAAATTTATACACTAACCTTCCTCACGAAAAATTAATGGATGTATGTATCTTAATATACGAAGAATATTTAAATAAAGATATTATCACAAAAAATAATTGGCTAGAATTATGTAAATTTAACATCAAAGAAAATTACGTTTTTAATGGTATTAACTTCTATAAACAAGTAAAGGGAATCCCAATGGGAACAGCTTTTTCTAGTGCGTTAGCTAACATCTTCTTACATCACTATGAACAAAACCTAATTAAACTCAACTCAATTAAAGGCTAGAAATATATAGATGATTTACTTCTAATAAACGTAATTGTTACCCAAATTATTGTTTGTTAGTTTTATCTAAAACAAATGAAGATCAAAATAAAGCTAACTATCTAGATTTAAATATAGAAATATCTAATGAAAAAACTTTAATAGACATTTACGATAAAAGGGATGGTTTTAACTTTAAAATAATAAAACTTAGTAATTACCATTCAAATTTAAACTCTAAAATTTTCAAAAACATAATATTTTCACAATTTAACAGAATTAAAAAAAATGTAACAATAAGATTTATTACATTACAGCAACTAATAATCTACTTAAAAACTTAAATACTAATGTATTTCCAAAAAAACTTTTGCAATATAGAATCATTAATTAAAAAACAATTATATAAATTCTAACTAAATAACTAGTTTTACTTAAAAGATGGCGCTCCTAGAGTTCTTTTGATGACGTAGTATATGACCGAACAAGGCAGAAGTTTTTAACTTCTAACGCGGGAAAAGTATTCTAGTATCAGGATGTACAATTACAGATATAGGATTTCACTTCTTATTATGTTCGCTTTCGTTCTTAGCTATTATTCGAAGATGCTTTTTCAGTTTGGTGAGTGTCTTTTCTACCTTCTTATTTTTGCTGAATTTGATTTTATATTCTTGTGATTGTCAGGTTTACTGTGATTTTTTTATTGGATTTCAGTTTGACTTATTTTATAAAGTCTATTTTAGAATATATGATATGTAAGATTTTAATTTAGTTAGTAGTCACTATATATTCTTATATTGACGAATTTGAATTTATGGTTTCATGTTTTTTCTGGTTTGCTGTGATTTTGATTTTCCATTGTTCAAAATTTGATGTCTTTTCTTTTGTGATACTAATTTATCTCCAAAACCTCAATAGTCTGAGATTTTCGGGTGACGAAGGGTCAATTTCTTGACAAAAGTCAGACCCTTCACAGAAAAAATCCCTGGTTTGAATCCCTGTCTAAACGTAACCCTTGAGAAAGTCATCAGACAGGATTCATTATTAATTTTTGATTCCTAGGCAATAATTTTTTTCAATCGTACTTACATTTATTCTAAAGTTATTCATATTGCATATAAGAGATTTTTGATAGAAATAATTCAACAAGATCGTTCAAGCATAGTATAGCACTTGATATTTACAAACTGATTAGAGAATGTTAAATATACGACTATTGTAACTATACATTGACAATGGAATAATAATCAAGAATGATAGGTGATATTTTTCCTCCTTTCATTAGCAAGGAAATCGTGGTTAAGTTAAATTTAACAATTTTCACTCCAATTATTTTTTCATCAAACCAAAAAAAAATCATTATATAAAAATGACTTTGTGTTGGATATTGATAAGGGGATAATTTAAACGGGTGTTTTCTAAAATTTAAGAATTACGAATACTATTTAAATATATAAATATAAATTTAAGTTTCTCATACAAGAAATTAAAAATTAACCAAGAACTCGTATCAAATATAACAATCACAATATTAAGTCTATTAAGTTACAAATTGTACTTATTTTAAGAAAAGAACGTTAACAAAGATATAAAACCTATAACAGGGGTGGAGAACTTTTATGGATTAACGTGCCAATTTTTCTTAAAAATCGTTAAATGAGCAATAGCCATGCAATCAAATAATTTTGATTTGTGATTACTGTTAAGATAAAACTAAATGCAAACAATTCAAAATAATTCATTTACTACATAAATACATTTTGCACATATTAAATATTTTCGTTATATGTATAATTCAATTTAAAGTTTTCTTATTATGACGTCAGTTGCAGATTAGATGGCAAATAGCTTATATTAGGAATTCAAGATGTTAATTTTATCCAAATGCATGCTTAATTTGAATCATGTGCCAAACGGTTCATAAGCGAGACTTCAGTGCTGTTCGTATCTGAAAATAATGACTTCCTGGCATAGGAAGATGAAAAAATGATTCAAATGACATGAGCCAGCTTCTTAAAACAATTAAATATGTCTGGAATATATTCACAAGTTTACAAAATTTCATTAATCACATTTTTGCTATTCTGGTTATTATCTTTCTGTTTTAAACAACTGCGACTTTTAATTGTTGTAATACTTTTTGAATGCATATTGATCTAGATAGAAAAATCAATCAGTTGCATTTCAAATTCTTCAATTTTCTACTAATTTAGTAGGAGCAAGTTAAACTTATCATATGCAGTCTCATGTAAGCCGTTTGCAAACCATAAAACGCAATTTATGTACCGAATATTGTGTAGCCATCCCTGACCTGTAAACATTTTGGTAAAAATTATATCACTCCTGCATTTATGACATTAAGGAATTGCTTGATTCCCTAGTTTTATCATTATATTAAATATAAAATAATAGCAGTCAGCATTAGTTTTCACTTGTATTTATCCTGTAAATATTCAGACAAAATACATAGAAATTAAAACATTTCACAATATTGGTACTTTTATAATTTTGAGAGGTTATGCTTCGGAAATTCAAGATGCTTTCAGACAAAGTTCCAATTATAGTGATAATTTCACAAGATATTTTTAATTTGCCCATTTAAATTTGATCACAGATAAATTCTTATATAAAAAGCATACACTTTTAATTCAGGGGCTAGAATTGAACAAATCAATTATAAGAAGATTTCTATAAATACAAAGTTTAAAAAGCCAATCCAGTAATGCCTTGAATGCATTTGATAAACTATTTTTGCTTTCTTACTACAATACAAAACATATTAAATAACAGTGTGCTGTTCACTCATTATGGATTCTATATCAAGATTTGTAACGCCAGTACATTAAAACACGAAATTGGGTGGAAAAATAGCAATATTAGGGACTCAATGTTGTATAATGTGTGTTGCCATAAATTACCGATTCGTCAGACATTAAGCTTCTCACTACTAAGCAGTTTCAACCAAGTTGAATGAGTTCTGCACAGGTGGGCCGGATAGAAAACAATGAATGCAAGTTGGAAAGCACGTTATTAAGAACGTTTTCGGGAGAAGGAATGTCTTTCAGCCGCTTATATTTGACAATGTTCTGCTTAGAGATACTTTTAAGACATAACAGTTATAATTAGGATTTTATCTTATAAAGTTTCCGAATGTGAAATTTCAAAATAAAATACTTTTATGTTTGAAACTTATTAATCTTAATACCATTTTAATGAGAAAATTAGTAATATAAGTCTAAATTTGAGAAATCTTTTACTAAGGCTACCGTCAAATATTACGGATTCAAGTATATATAATATCAATTTATTTTCTCTTTTTTATAATGTTAACTGTTTTGCTCGTAGGCTAAATTTTTGGGGGAAAAAACAATATATAGCGAAGTAATATACAATTTAAGTAAAACTTGACTACTGAAGAAGGTAAAATTTACTGTATATGCGAAGTCGTATTACTCTGACTAGCAACATTGAAATGATGCGCATTTTATTCATAATACATCTGTTGCTGAAAGTTCCAAAACTTCGAACTTGATACAAACAAAGCCGTTTTGTTGTTTCTAATGTCACTCACTTTATTTATAGACTTCATTCAATTATTGTAATTTAGACCCAGATCAGAAAATGATCACCTTCGAATTAATATTTGAATATAAGAATTCCAACAAACTACGATGTACCATTATGTTGCAGTGCAACTTACAGGATATATGAATATAGTATTATCAGAATATTTCTTCTATAAATAACTAAGACGCATACTGAAGAAAATTCCGAGTTTCAGTATGGTATAAGCGAATTTTAACAATTTCTTGATATACTTTGCCACAAACGCTATCCAAATCGATATAACTCACCACTCTAGATCAAGGCGGATGCGTTTTTAGAAGCAATATCTTTTAAGCCTTCTAATTGTGTTTTATCTTCTATTAAATTAACAAAATAATTACTGAGAGAGTGAACAGCATCACACACCTGATATTCCAAACTGTTGGGTAGGGTTTCATATGTATACACTCATTAATTTTAATAACAGTTATGAAAAATTGAAAAAATAAATGTCAGGTTATTGAAGAAATGCTTGCTTTTGTAGCAGATGAGTAGTCAGCTAAACAATCTTAGTTTCCTTTCCCATATTCCTCCCAAGCAACATGTTTTCGAGCGAAAAATATAACTTTACACTTTTTCTTTATGTCAATCTTTATGGTAGAACCGACTGAATTTTTAAAAATATAATGTAAGAAATTAGTTTTCTACGTGCAAAATGTATATTATATTTGTAAAAGGCGGCGTATGATTAGTAAGTAAATCACTAAGCTGTTAGATTTATCAAATAAACGAAATGTATCAAATGTTCTTTGAAATAATTTTAATACCTTAATTATTTGTTAGAGTCCATATGTAATTTGATATTTATATATAAAATAAATTGAGACTGAAATTCCAACGCTCATTTCAAGCTTCTTAACAATTTTGTTAATTTTACTTATGTCGAATTATGATAGGTTTGGCTTAAAGACTTTGAAAAAAAGGTTCAATATATTGATGTAAATTTATACATGAATGATTTGAAGCTACATCTATTGTTTGCTTTTATTTCATTTATTTATTCATTTTCCAAGAAATATCAGTAATAGAAGTATTAAATTTATTGATTATTTATATTATCTATTTGTTTGAAGTCTATTCCAAATTATTGTTACTAGATTTCCGATCATAGATTGCAGTGTATGTACAGAGTAATCAGCAAATAAGTCCTGATTTCAAAATTAAATATCTCTACAACAAAGATCGATAGAGCTGTGCGGTAAATTGTACGTTTATTAGCAAAACTATAAAAATGCTGTAAAAAATCTAATTACAAAAATAGTTAACAGATGGCGCTCTAATCAGAATGTCCATAGACGCTTTCAGTGTGATGTTAAAAAAGAAAATTGACTCCCGATCTGACTTCTTTCTGTGGGGAGCATTGAAAGACACTGTCTATAGAAATAATCCCGCCACTCTAGATGAGCTTAAATAGTTGTTGCATGTGATTCCATTTCCGATGAGACATTGCAAGACGGGATGTCAAATTTCATTGTTCGATTACACCACCTCATTGTTTCGAACGAAGAAAATTTTGAAATTTTTTTTATTTTGATTGAAAAGACCGCATAACTTTATTGCTTTTAGTTTTTTAAAACTCCTTTCAGAGAATTGTTTCAGGGCAGAGCGCCATCTGTCAACGATTTTTGTAACTAATTTTCTAATTTTCGTGCACAATTTTTAGAGATTTGCTAATAAATGTACAGTTTACCGCAAAATTCTATCGATATTTTTTGTAGAGATGTTTAATTTCGAAATCAGGGCTTATTCTCAGATCATTCTGTATTTAATACATATGGATCTTTGTATAAACAAGTTTGGAATTCATGTTAATGAGATCACTACGTATTTTTAAAACAACACTGTAACTTTGGAAGTGTGGAGAATCTTGAATTATTACATGAATAAGAAATGGAACTAGACTATGGAAAGTAATTTGATTTGGTAAGTGCTATATGCCGACAAAATGCTTTGTTTTATAAAAGTTAATAAATTCTGATTGTACATTTATTCAATCTCATATGAATACGTTATTGCTTATAAAGAACACTCTATATGATTAGGATTCATCATATTCCTCTATTGTATGAAATAAGTTTAATCATTTATCTTTATATTCATACTGTTTTTATTTCATATTAAAGAAAATAATAGATATATTAATTGCAGAATGTAACAATAGCATATTAACTATTATTCTTTTCAATTTACTTTGCAAAATTATTGAAAAATATAACCAAGCATTTTCAAAAGTGTTATAACTATTAGATATAAATAAGAACTTCAGAAAAAATTGTCTTTATGAAAGTGAACTGCTTTTTCTTGAGTACATTAAAAAAAGGTATAAATGAATTGATGTTTGAATCCTTATTCTATCTTAAGAGCTCCATACTTTCATATTCTAAGAAAAATAAGTCAATAGATACTATTTGAAGAGCAAAAAACTAGTAACTTTTGGAATGTAACAGTATTTATTTAAACAATTATAATATTAAAATAATTTGAATTATAAAATTTTATCTTGATATTATTTTTTAAATTGTAATTTAAATTATTTGATTAAAAGAGCAAATAAAAAGCACTATTAGCATTTATCTTCTTAATGAAATTTATAAAAAAATATATTTTATGAATGTAAATTAAAAATTTTGATTTTATGAAATGAATTAAATTTACGTTTTCTGTTCAGTTTATTTTATAGTATCAAAATAAAAATCAGGTTATGTAAATTGAAACAAAGTATAAATTTTAAGTTCCTAAATTGGAGGAGAGAATGAGATTAATGAAATGGGAATGAGATCAAATACTGTTGGATATTAAAAAAGAAATCGTATTTAAGTTAATTGGTATTAATGCAGCATTTATCTTTTTGATTTGGAAATTAATAGACGGAGAGAATTGTAAGTTTCTTCTATTCACAAATTTCACAATTAAAAATCTCGTGTTAAATTAATCACATTACGAAAAGAGTCCACTATTCTTGGAATATTCTATATCAAACGTCTTTAATCTCTTCCTGAATAAAAAAAAACCTCTAATGTTTAAAAGAGAGAACTAATTTACGAAATGCATTTTCCTGTTGCATCTAATTACGAAATACTTTTTTTTATCTTCTGCTAATTAAATAGCTATACTCATGAAAAATAAACTAGTTTTAGTTAGGGACTTAATTGTTAGAAGCATATAGTCTGTGGTCTTATTAAGGTTGGAAAAAATATGCAAATGCATTTTGCACACTTTTGGATTTAAAGTAAATTAAAATCTTCTCTTTATTGTAAATTGGTATTATTATCTGCTCAAATGCTATTGTATTTGTTTAATTCACGATAAAAAGTTTTAAATATATTAGATAACTAAATTATATTTTTTAAAGTTGACATTCTGAAGTTTTTTTTTTATTTACTAATATACATTCATGTTAGTAAACTAATTCATCCTGCTTGATTTTGATAATATTTTTCATAAGAGCAACTTCTGCAGTTTTAATTTATCAAATATAGCATTTTATAATATAAATAGTAAATGGACATTTACAGGCATTAAATATTTCATTAGTTTATTTAATATAATATGTATGGTATATTTAGATCTTCATTTCTAGAGTTTCTTTTTAAGATTTTATTTTTCTAGTCATCTTTTACCTTTGTTTCCTTTATTCTTTAGTTATATAATAATTATTTTCCATTATGTGCCACATATTTCTTATATTTATGCCGGAATTGTTTATTTAGTTTTCTTAAGTGATATTTTACTTAACTATTTCAGTCGCAGTGGCTGGTAGTGAAGCTCCAGCTTCAGAACTGGAGGGTTACAATTTCGAGACCCAAACAGAACAAAGAACCATCGCGTTTGTGCTTTTGGTGCACTTAAATCCGTTCTTCTTCAAACGTCCTCCATCTATTGAGGAGTGCGAATTAGAGCAGGGTGAGCAAATTTAGATGTCATCCTCGTCATCTGATCATGGTTCAAAATTAAGAGGTCAATCCCAAAATAGAGTAAGAGGTGTTTTAAAAAGAAACTTCAATATAACTGAACTGAAACCTATTTTTTAAACGTTTAGTTACTTCTAAAAGAATTAGAATTTCCAGGTTAACACAATTTTTTTTTGAAATCTCTAAAGGCCCCTTTTTCAATAAAACGAAATATATGAGTTCATTTGAAGATAATTTTCGTTTCTACTGCAACTAACACATATAAATATAAAAAAAAGGTAAAAAATTTTTTAAAAAATACTAATTTTTGCGAATAGCTATGTTTAAATGGCACTTCCCGAAACTGGAGATACATTTTCCTTAATTAATCAATTTCTCACATCGCAAACACAACATTGAACACCTTGAATATATGGTCAAATTATTAACATCGACCAATGGTAGTCTTCCTTAAATTCATCACCCTATCCTTTTTAATTTGATAACCGGTTATCTAAATTAGAAAACTTCCATTGGAAGAAAACCGCAAACCAGAGATGTTCAGATTCAAGAGATCGATTTTACGTCACCATGGCTTCTGGCTGTGCTGCTTCAAGCCAAAGTTATGGATTATCTTGGCCCCTGGAATCAGAAATAGCTCCATATATCGGTGCTAAAACTGTCCTCTTAATACATGGTACTTTGCCACATATACCAATGGACAATGGCGTTACTCTTATGTTCTCCCATTGCCTTGGGAATAGAGCATTTTTCTTTTTTGTTTCTCAGTCTGCTTCTGATGATTTTTCTTTTTGAGATAAGAAAATGATTTCGGTTTAGGGATTCGAGTATTCTGGATTTCGGTTTTCTGTTTTGTTTTGATGTTTCATAAGTGTATTGGTTGCATTAATTTGATTTATTTTATATTGAGTGTTTAATCATATTTCTAAAAAAAATGAAGGGTTTGAATTCGCAGAATTTTGATGATATTTTGGAAAACTTATTAAAGTATTGTTTTAATTGATTCTACTTAGAAATTCTTACGCAGTTCTATTGAAATATTTGGTTTATTCAAATTTTCTTTTCTACGAAACCGGAAAAGTATGGAATATTCACAATATGGATAGTTTTACTAACGTTTAGTTTATGTTTATTTATGCTAATGTACCGATTTGTCATCTAATCTGCACTTTCTGTTTTTTTGTTTGCACTTGAATAAAGCAGCATCTAAAAAGGGGAAGAATAAACTAACTTGTAGAGCCTGTTTTAGTTAGTTTAATCAGTCACACTGTTGATTACGTGATGACAAACGATAAAACGCAAATTTCTAATCTGGTATTCACATTTAGTCTAACACTATTCGAAGAAATTCTTGTAAATGTAATAAAATATATGGTTTATGTAGGCTTCATATTTAGAAATCATTGTAATTCAAATGGATTCATTGAATCAATGTAATTGTAAATCGTATTTCATTTTTGCTTTGATCTATATATCTTCCCAATAAAATAATTTATATCTCAATTTTAGAAATACCAATCTTCTAATTTAATTAGTTAAATTTTCTGTCAATTCTTTTTTTATTCCATTAAAACACTTATTTGGCCACCCACATTATTATATCCAGAGGCTCATTCAATTGAATATTAATTTCAATGTTAATTTTTCAATCTGGCTTTATTATATTTATTTAGTCCGATATATAAGCAATGATTTCAGTTACAATGTCATCATATTAGACTTTTATTGAACATTTCAGGGTATTTTTAAAACTTAAATTTCTAAAATTCTCCTATTCAATTTTTGACCAAAATAAATGGTTATTGTCAATCCCATAAATTTATCTTTATAGTAAATACAGAGCATATATCCCTCTAGTAGCACAAAATTATCGTACAATATTATAACATATAGATCAATATTCGCAATATTGTTGTGGAATATTGTTTAATATCCTAGAACATTGCATAATATTAAATAATATAGTGCACCAAACTGCGCTACCTAGAGCCTTATTAATTTAACTCAAATTTCAAAGTGAAAAAAAAAGTGCTAAATGTGAAAAATATTTTCTATTTGTTGTTCTGTGCAATTTTTACCAATGTCAATCGAAATGAAAAAAGGCCTAAATCTATATTTCTAAATGATAGTCAAGGATGGGAAAGAACTTGTGAATGGTATGTGAACTTGGCATTTGATGGATGCAAAGAACGAAATGGGCCTTTTAAAATACGGACAGAAATTGTTTCATGTTCGTTGATCATACATCATAAGGGTAAAAGAACAATACTGGCGATCTTTCTTCTAAAGATAAGAGTGAAATATTGTTAATAATATTCTGTTTAAGCCTTTGAAAGGAATGCATTATGGTCTGAAATTCGGGACAGAAGCAAAAAGAGTTTTAAAATTTTTCATGGAGAAGTCGGAAGTAAATTTATAAAGGAAACTGGCTATTTTTTAAACTTCTTTAAAACGATTTTTCTTTCTTCATTTAGATAATTTTTCATTTAGTTATTTCAGCATTCACTCTTACAGTAAGCAGTGGAAACAATTCATTAGACAAATTTAATTAGAGTAGCATGAAATAAAATTCAGAATTAATGACACAGTCTAATTGTCTCAAAAACTGTTTTTTTTTGTTTGAATAGTTAATTTTTTCTTCAATATTTTAAAAATTGAAATATTTTCTATTAAATCAAAAGCTAAAATTCTTAGAAATTTTTATTCAATCATGAATGTAACTCTCTTTAAAAACGTGAAAATAAGTATTAATTTTTTTTCCAGACAATGACATATTGAATTTATTTTATTAAATATCTGTCATTTTGATATATCTCGAATCTAAATAATTTGATTCCAGATCTTAAGTTTGTTCAAATTTCAAACTTAATGTAAAGTGAGTATAAAGAAAGAAAAAAAAAGAATAATTTATGCTCTAGTATAGAGTTCTTTTTGTAATGATACGAAATATAAAATAAAGAGCCAGGTGCTGCAGAATTCCTTACCGAAAATGACTAAAAAATGTAGAATATTCACCAGCTGTTGTCGACGTATTGCGAGTCTTTATTTTTGAAATGAAGAAAAAAGACTGTTTTATAAGAGATCGAATTTTTATTCCGAAAGCGATTGTTGGAAAAGAACGGAGCGATAAGAACGGAATATAATCAAAACAAGTAAAAAAAAATCAACAATTTTTTTTTATTTCAGTTATTTTATTAAATAATTTTCAAAACATAATTAAATATTGAAAAACAATTAAATTTAATTGACGAATTAACATTTGAAAATTCTGTACTAAAATCAAGTGTCATTCATAACAAGTTTAAAAAATGTATTTGAAGAGAGGATGAATAAAGTATTTTATTAACTATTGAAAATTTTACAATATATATCGGGAGAGTGAGGAATAATATTAGGTATTGAAAAAAAATAGTTATGAAATATGTTATTGCTATTAACAACGTTGTCTTAAGGATGCAAATTTTAAAGACCATAAGAATGAAGCTCTTATTATTTAAAGATGAGATAATCTTTTTCAATATTTATTAAAATATTAGCAATAGGAGTTTAAAATAATATATTTTTCCACTAATGGGTAATAAAGCAGATGAATTTCATGTCTGTATTTAGAAAAAAGATAAGAAATACTTTCTGATTAAGAATGTTAATAATTCTTTAAATAATGTTAACATATGAGCTACTAATATGTTTTCGATGAACAACGGGAATGCAAATATAATAGAATTAAAACGAAATCTACGATATAATATTTCAAGTTATCATGTGAGAGTATTATTTTTAAGTCATTATTAGTATTAATCAATTAGTCATTATCAAGTCCTTAACAGTTTAAAATGTTTGAAAGGATCACGAGACCTCTCTATCGGCCTATCTTTCTTGCTCTGCCTCTCTCTTATTTAATATGCTATTTCCAAATGATAATCTATTTACCAATAAATTATCGAACATATTAATTTATATAGAATTTTAATGAAAATAAAGGTTTTGTAAACACAAACTACAATTTTCTAATTTCTGAGATCGTAAAACAGTTTCATAATGAATTAATCTAAGAACAGGTGTCAAATCTTTCAATGTTTCCCATTTAAGAATGAATAAAGTGATAGTTCTCGACTGCTGGAAAGAGAAAGTACTTGTATCAAAACTATTATTAAATGCGAGTGAAGTTTTTTGATCACATTCTAAAAATTATATTTTATTTCCTCCAAAAAAATACATTCATGAAAAGAACAGCTATGATATCATAGTGCTACTTCAACCTCTTAAAAATGCACGCTTACAAAGAAACATACGTAATTATAATAATACAATACTGGTAAAAAGAGTAAAAAATATATGCAATTAAAATGTTGATAAGTTTTTCCATTAACGTTTTATTCATTGCCTTCAATTATCTAAAAATCCCTTACGAATACATAATACACTCCCATGATAATAAAAATTTAGACAAAGCTGATATACAGTAAAGTAATAATACAGTTTCATGGGTACCTAGAAAGGAATGATTTACGGCATAAGACTTTTCTAGCAATTTATAGATGGGAATTTGCTCTTAATGACTGCATTTTAATTTAATATTTAAAGTATCTATCGTCAACAGTAAGAATAAAAACAAAATGAAAATCGTGAAATTGATGTGATAAGTAAGAAACTTTAAATTCTAAAGATCATATTTAATGTTGTTAACGTATGCACTTAAAAATGACATTTTTACTTTATGTTAATGAAATCGAAATCCACTCACGGAATAAAAATAACGATCTAATTTTATTTAATATTCTGTTAAATATTATAAATTTCATAAAATAATTGACTAATGAAGATTTTAAAATAATACATTTCAATTTGAAACTGTAATGGAAATAATTCTACATGTCCTTTATAATTAACATTTAAATGTCGTAGCATCTTTAATTTAAAACTACAATAAAAAGTTAAACACAATAAAATCTAATTAAATTGCTATCTATGCATCTTTAAATATATATATTTCTTTCAAAATGCAGAGAGCTAATTAACCTGGTAACAGAGTTGTTATGTAAACAACTGCAATATCTTCAGATCGTGTTTCATTTTCTGTGCAACGCAAGGAATAAATTAATTTGAAATTTAATTTACTTTGTATTCTGTACTTTATTATCCCAGTTCTCATTAGTCGATGGATTGTTAGGAAGAAAACTTCTCCCTTTCTTTTCACTCAAATAAATTGGATCATCAGTACTTCACTTCCACTCCAATCGAGTAATAGAATCAAGTGAAATTAGATTTTTATAATTTGTTTCAGCTTTGTAGTTTTCCTTTTTTTTTGTAAAAGGATATAATATATATGGTTAAAAAATTATTTTCTGTTTATATAAATTGTCATGGTATAAGAAATTTATTCTAAATTCACAATATAAAATGAAGTGATTTTTTTTAATTTTTTAAAATTTTATTTTATAAATCTGAATAAAAGTGTATCGTGTTAAGAAAAGATATTAATTTTAGATTATGTTAATTATTATACAATAAGAAATTAGTTGTTTTAATACTATAATTATATTTTTTTGTAGAACTGAATAAAAGTATATCTGGTTAAGAAAGGAAATTAGTTTTATATAAAATATTATACCATAACCAATTCGTGCTAAATTTTCAATATAAAGTAGTGTTTTTTTAAATTTGAATTATATAGTTTATGGAAGGGAATAAAAAGTTTGATTTAACACAATTAATTTGTTATGCCAAAGGATATGGAATTTCATAATATAAATTAGAGTGATTTTTTTATATTTTATGCTTTTCTTCAAATTTTGAAATATTGCAAATATTATTTGATGTTACTTATCATTTTTCATAGAAACCTGAAAAATTTTATAATACATTTGTTTTTTAGGTACGCACGTACATGCCATTAAAGACCATGCTGTTTACTCGCAATTTTAACATTGTATTTTTATTTCATATCGCGAAAATTTTCCTTTTTTTTTTAAAATGAATTTGAATGAAACTCAGAAGGTCGGGGAAAATAAATAATATAGTCTTGTGGTGATATCTTAATAAGACAGATAACATCTACTGGACATGAGCATGCTTTTGTCCTGTGGTTATATTACTGGCCTTCAGGCCCAAAGGTCCAGGTTCTATTCCGAGAGCACATCTCACCTTCCACAGTCTCTAAGCTTGTGCCATCGTATTGTTTTAAAAACGTGGTTGGTTTACATAAAAGTCATTTCAATGAATGTGCTAATTTGTATTGAAGAGCTCCGATCGTTTGTGCGTAGTTTAATAAAAATCACTTGACAATAAACTTGTATTTTATAGTTAAAAAATGATTTTTTCGGATACATTTTTTTAAAATAAAATGTTGAAACAGAATTCAGATTATTTATACATATACTAAATAGTCAAACCGGTCTATCATCTATGCATACACTAAATTTTGTATAATATGTGTATTTATTATAAAGAAATGTAACTTATTTCAGAAAGAATTTTCAAGAATTTACTCGTTTACAGTCGCTTATTACTCATAAATTTTAAATTCATAATCATAATTATTTAATTAAAAGTATTTTATTTTCATTTAAGTAAATAGTAAAATCAGGGATTCAATATTTCAATGTATTTAAAAGCAATTCTTTTTTTACTAATAATTTTTAAATATATGTTAGAAGCAATTTTATTTTGAAGAATGGAAAACAGCAATCTTAATATTCTTGATATTTGCTATAATAAAGAGAAATAATTTTCTTAAACACCTCTTTAATAAACTCTCAAAACTGAACTGAAATTTAATTAACAAAAGTGGTCTACTTTGTAACAACTTATCTTACATATTTAATACGAATTTAATAAATATATTCGAGGAAACAAAACTCGCATCGGCTGGAAAATTAATTATAATATCATATTTATAGTTTTTATTATGATAAAATGATATAAATTTAGCATAATGTTTAAAGCACATTTTATTCAAATTCATAATAAATGGCCTTTTTATTTATTTTTTCTGATTCATTATTTTAATGATTTCTTGGATAGATCTTCAAATCTTACAATATTAAGTGAAATATTATATCTTTAATCTTTAATTAAAAATATATAATCATTTACTAAAGTGAAACATAAATTTTTTGCAAAGAATCGGTTAAGCAATATTTGTTCATTTAATATAAATTTGCTTGAATTTCTTATTCTGCTATCCCATTTAATTAGATAATCAATATTATTTAATTACTGGGAATTTATAAGATAAAAAAACTTAAGATAAAATTACACACTTATTTATACTAAATCAACATAAAATTTCATCAGCAGAAGCACAGAATATGAGAGCGTTTTAATTCAAAATCCACTTATAAACTAACCCAAATTAAAGACGGAAGTGCAATTTTTACATTTAATAATTAAATTAAAATGTATTTTAAATCAATTAAAATCAATCACATGTTTGAATTTGAAGATAAAATATTTCATTTCTTTCTATCATTCCTTTCTCTGAAATATTTTGTTTGTAAGTAATTATTAGAGTATATCCTTCAGCATTCAAATTTTGTACATTCATTAAAATTTCTCAAAATTCATTATTTTATAAATCTTGACAAAATGGATATCGATACTGATTTTTCAGAATTATTCTAAATTAACTGTTTTAAAATTTTTTATCTGTTTCTTTTATTGTAAAATGACTCTAACATATATCATATTGTGAATTTTTTAATAATTATTTTTTAACTGATTTTATCAGACGATAACTTCTATTGAGTTAATATATTATCTAATAGAATCAATTAAGCATTTAGTGATTACTAGTAGTATTGATGGATTATGCTTACTTTTATGTTAAACTAAAGGGTATTTAACTAGTAGCTTATAAGTTTCGATATTTCAATGCCCAATGTAAAAATATAAATTTAATGTTAATATTCATGGTAGGTCATTTATATAAATATTTCAATGCCTACGACTATGGAAATTAAGATATTATCATAAAAACTGAATCGAAGCGGGCGTTATAGAGGGGCTTTATATTTTATCTAGTCGTCCAGACTAATATTTTTTAGTGGCCTGGTATTAATTCCGACTTCTATTCCCAAGAGTTTCAAAATAAAAAAATCTTTTAATCAAATCCGATTCTCTATGGGCTGTAGTATTCACTAGAACCCCTCAAAACAAACATTTTCTCATTGTTTGACCACGCTCCAAACATACAACTTCCAAGCGAAAATAACCATTAAAATGCATTAACATGAATAATTTATGTTGCAATATTTATAATACACTAAATTGAAAATGCTTAAAAAAGATGTTTATTGCATGCAAACGTTATTATTTTCAGCTTTTTTTCTTTTATGATAGAGCAAATATCTATATCGTAAAAAAAGGAGTCGTATTTGTTACAAAAACTGTTAAAATTGATTCTAATTAGACAATCAGCAATCAACTTTTTAAAATCTTCTTTCAACGTCAAAATATAATTAAAACAGCCCGAAAAAATCAAATAAATTTTTCTTTTTCTAAATTCATAATATCTGATTTCTTTGAATGAATTAGATTTAAAGGTATCTAAATTTTAAAACTCTCTCCTCCTAAAACTATATTACAAAAAAAGTTTTAACTCAACAAATCGGTTGTATATCTTTATCGCTTGAAGTTGTGAATTATGAGACTCATGGTTTTGTCGGATCAGAAATAACTTCATATCTCGCTGCTAAAACCAACCTCATAATACATGGTAACTGCCACATATACCACAGCCAAAGGGCGCCACTTTGATGACTACAATAGCCTCGGGAATAGTGCATTATTTTTTTATTCTTGTCTCCTTCCGACAATTCTTTTTTTGAGATGCTGAAGAAAATAAGAAAAGAAATAATATCTAGAAGTTGGTAAAGATTGAAAATCGACAAAAAAAGTTTTGGGGTTGCGTATTGATACTCAGTCGATTTTTAAGCAATAATTTTTATTTTATTTTGGATATTGACTTCAGTGCAATCAATTTTATTAGTTTATAGATTTAATATGCCATTTTAACAAATATTTGCCTTTCTGAATCAAAGATTCATTTATGTTTCTTTCGCTTCATTTATTTATTATTTTTTTTAAAAAAATAAAGGTTGGTAAAGATAATGACTAATAAAATAATTTGTATTCTTGACTAATAAAGAAGTATGTTTATATAATGTAATTTAATATAAAATAATTTGAAAAAAGAAATAAATTAACTATTTTAGTTTATTTCGTCAATAAGTTTCTAAATTTTTATATATGTTTAAATAAGCACATTAGAAAAAAAATGGCATAGTAGAAGTAAAAATTCTTAATGTTTCTAGACACTTAAATTTCCAAAAAACATTGGAGGATGTCTTTAAATTGTTTTTAATAAATTATGTATTACTTTTCAATTTGAAAGATATTTAAAACTGAGCTTTTTATTGTAAGATCTAACAATTTAAAGCCGCAAGAATTTTTTCAAAGATGTGAATTTAAATTATTTCGATATCTTTTTTTTAAACAAATACTTTCTCGTTTGCTTAAATCTTTATGCTTGTATGAAAGAAAGTTTTAGATTCTTAAGAAAAAATTGAAACTAGGTTTTCATATTATTTTACTGAAGGAATTTTATAATACAAACTAGACATTTACTATGTATTATTGGCTGTCTCAGCGTACTTTTTAAAACTCTTTAATTTTGAAATGGCTATCCATCGCAAGAAAAAGATGTAATATTTAAAAACGGATATATTGCAGCTATGAATTTCATCATGAATCGGCACTGCAAAATCTTTGAAACCTTGAAACTTTTTACTATAACAGCATTTCAATTTCTAAAACTTTTTTAAAAACATAACTAATACTAAAAATTATTCAATAAATTCAGATTAATTTCAGAATTCTAATATTCAGAACTTGATCCTTAACGATTTTAGTTTTGTTTTAAAGATGAAATATATAATTTTATAGTACGCGCAAATTATTTAATAAAATTAAATAAAAATAGGATAAAGTGTACATCAAAATGATATGATTGAAAGGATAATTATTTGAATTTTAGGAATGCTTAAAAATTATACTTGTGATATTGTGTTTTTTAAGTTTTTTCATTGAATTAATTATAAGTAAAATTCTAAAACAATCATTTGGAAAACGCTTTTTTACTTTCCAAAACATATAGCTACGAGACATTCTCAAAAAAAAAAAAAAAATGGCAATCAGTTAAGAACCAAAAAATAAAAAATAAAAAAACACTGATTTATCTATATTTGTAGGATAAAGATAAAAATATAACAGATATATGATAAAAGCTAAACATTATTTAAAGAAAATTTAATCTTAATATTTTGGCCAATAAGTTTTGTGCTACATAGTTTTTATTGTGACATTATGCAAAAATTACCATGCAGAAATTTTAATTTATCTGAAATTAAAATTTGACAACTAAATATGCATATTTTTAATTTGGATAAATGTAATAAAATAAATATTCATCTGAATGCTTCAAAATCGAATTGAAGTTATATTTATACATAGTTTTGTACGGTATTATGATTGACATATGTGAATAAAATTTTGTTTTACTATCATATGGGTATAAGAATTAAAAAAAATTATTCTTAAGAGTTCATATAGATGCATTAAGGTATCAGGGTTACAACTTTCTCTTTTAAACAAATTTAACTAAGACTATGTTATGAAGATGTTTGTTAAATTAGTTTAATTAACATTTTCTTTTTAATTCTATTCAATGACTTTCAGTATGCAATAATTATACAACATAAAATGGGCAGATTGAAAAGATATGGAAATAAATTGATATTTTCTTATTTTAAATAGTCGCCTCTGTAAGGGAAAAATTATATATCTATCATATGTCCTGTATGTGGGTGGAATAATATTAATGCATCAGTCCACTAGGACTAGCTTAAACCTTTTATTTCCTGATTAATAAAGGGTGATTTTTATAAGTGAGAATTCAATGATAAAGCAAGAATTTGTTACATGGATATGTACGGTTGATATTTAAATCATATTTCCCACCTTCTCTTGGTCCGTGGGGCATTTGAAGATGAATTCTTCTATGCAAGAATTTCAGTATCGTACTTTTTCAGAAGCTCATGTCTTTTCGAGTTCTGATGGCACCTTATAGACTGACATATCTACCTTTTTTCTCAATTCTGCTCTCTGGTTGCCGGCTATCATCGGAAACATGCAGAGCGCCCTCTCATGGATTTAATTTACCACATATATATAATGTGATTCTGCACGTATACAGATTATATCGCAACTAGAATTACAGATTTATGGAAGAGATAAGACGCACCCATGCAATTGACAATCACACAATGATACAGTTTTGGAAATATTTGTTAGACACAAGTAGTTTTCGTTGTATGGGTTAGGAATTCTAACGCAATCTTGAAAGAATTTTCCTTTCAGCATTTCGCAGCAGGATCATTGATCATAACTAACGGCAGCATGGCTATTTACATAAAAAGAACAAGACCCTGATAACATTTCAATTATGTAAATACAAAATATATTGCCCATGTGTATTTTATCACTGTTTGTGATGAATTTTCCAAGTTATACTAATTCATATAATATTTCGATGGATAACAATCTTTAGTGAAATAATAGACTCATTTCGATAAATTTCAAAAGTCTGAAATATATTTTCTTGGTAATAAGTAATTCACCAGGATTGTATAGCTTCTATAATTTTAGAAACCGAATGGGATAGAAAATCAGTGCACATTTTTACTTCACAATATAAATAAAGAAAAATTATATTAATAAAAATGATATCGCTCTCTTAATAAACTATGGGTGTTCCTAATACTATATTTAAATCAAACACAATACCTGAATAGATAAATTTAGTTCCATATTTAATTGAAATTTTTGACTAACGAATATCAAGAAATGATTATGTTTAAATATCATATATTTATACTAAGTAAGCGTAATAACTGTATTTAAATATTGGTATTCAAATCCATACATTAATTACAAAAAAATAAACACAAGATTCATTTCATCAATTGTTTAGTTTTCAGATTATCCTGTTTACTTCCAACTTGAAAATACACTTCCCACTTCTATTTTATTTTTGAAAACAATTCAAAAATTTAAAAAAAAAAACATCTTGGGAAATAATTTAATCAATTACTTTACAAACAGCTCGCACTCCATGTGAACAAACATGTAAACAAAAGAATTGAATTACAGTATTCTATCTTTCTATGTACTTGTTTATTATCTTACCCTCATCTTCTATTAATGAGGGTTATTAGAGTTTTCTATAAGGAACATAAATAGTGGTAATTCTATACAGCAGATGGTAAATATTTGCTTCCTAATACGATTTCACCAAGTCTACGTATTCTCCACAATCACTCTCGGCGCAGATAATGCGTTAATTTAAACGACAGACAAATCGATTATGTCTTATTGTCAACGTGTTCCGCAGAAAGGAGTTGTTCACCAATCCTCTAGTTTAGAACTAATTGGAGGTAAAGAATTATTTGAGTTTATGGAGCTCGTACTAAATTCTAGAATAAATAAGTAGGCATTGTAGGTAATGATTTTGAATACTAGTGAATAATTAATCATATGATGGTCATCAAAGATATTTATATGTATTTTATGTTCTAAAATCCCCTAAATAGAATAAACATATGGATTTTTCTTTGAAAAATTATTGTCTGCTTTAATTAGCAACTAAACAAGATTCATTTGTGTTGTTGAAACATAACCAATATTGCATTTTTCAAACGATATTTTATAATTTGAAAACTTTTTCTATATCTTCATATAAGCTGCCGTCCTTGTGTATATTTAGTCATAATGAAGTACATTACAGAAATTTACAAATATTTTGTAATTTCGCTGCATTTTTTAAGAAATTCAAATTCATTGAGTTAAAATTTATAGGAAAAAACAATTTATTTAATATTATTTATATTTTTAAAACATATATATTTTAATATCGTTAAATTTAGAGATTAAAAAATGTTCTCCTAAAAGAAAAAGAGAGAAGAACAAAAACCTTTCTTGACATATTAAGAATATTTCTAAGCTATGAACTTCCTTGAAATGTGTTGAATTATAATTATGTCTGATGCAATTTTGATTGAAAGACATTTCTTTGTATGATAGCTTAAAAAAAGTCATTTTACGCTCAATTTCTTGGATTATACTTATTTAAAATATGAAGTCCCGTCTTTTGCAAATACAGACCATATTTCTAATTATCAAGTTTCAGATTTATTAAAAAGTTTCATCATCATTAATTACCATTAAGTAGTTTTAAACTTCATTATTAATTTAACTGATATCAGCTATTTGAATTTTATCAAACGGACAATAAAGATAATTTTAAGATTTATAGAATTATTCAGATTAAAGTTGTGAAATTATTAATATTTTATCAAATGAGCCTCATAACTTACTTATAAACTATGACACCTTTTAGATCTGCTTCTGTTTTCAATCTTGCTTTAAATAGTACGAAATATTGTGTAATTTTGACAAAATCAGATAAGCAAATATAATATTTAAGTCTTATAATATTTCTTATAATATTTAAGTCTTACATAAAAATAAATGAAAATTTCTGAAAATCAAAAAAGAAATATCTAACGTAAACAAAATAGCAAAGATTTAATGCATGCATGTTGTATTAATGAATGTGTTGATCTTTCTGCAATGATTCTAATAAATTAACAATAAAAGTACACAGCGATGAATGTTATCAAATAGAATGGAATTGAATAGAAGTCAGTTAGTTTAGTAGACCGTAGTTTAGTATGATAGACCATATTTTTATGACCATATATTATATGACCATATTTTTTATGATAGCTACTCATAGTTTAGAATTGATTAAAATATAATTTATTTCTCCTAAAATTCATATGTCTGTTGAATGTTAAATGATTATGATTTCAAAGGTCCTATTCCTTCCTTTGGAGTGAGGTGGAAGTTTACAGAAGATTTAGGGTTAATACTGTCCTTATATTCTGACCCTTTTTCAAAGCTATATAGTCCCACCCAAAATAGTACCTCTTCCTATTTGAAACATCACGACATCGTTATAACGAATATACAATTCGATAATTGTTGCTTCGATTTTAAATAATTTAAACCATGCCTTGACTAAATCTCAATGCCAGATTTTATGGTAGGTTTATGAAGAAATTTGAGGCAGGAGTTTTGACTGAGATGTATTTTGATTATAAGATTATTAACTTCGAATTTATTTGATTTTACTGTTTTTTTATTTGTTTATTTAATATTCAAACAGAACAACCATCTCTTTTTTTCCCTTAGAATTTTCTCGTATGGGACAAAAGGCTTCACAATATTCTTACGATAACTTTATGATATTAAATAATTATCATAATACTTAACAACATCGTAATAATAATAAAATGATATCATAGATAAAGCATCTGTGCTGGTAAAGAAATGCTTGAAGGTATTTGTGTACATAATTATTGCCTTTAAGCAAATAAATACAGAATATTCAATGGATTTTTTTGAAAGAAATTTCTTCTGATAAATTAAAGGCATGGCTGATTCAATTAATTTTCTGGGCTTTGGAACTAGAAGGTCACATGCTCAAAGCCCCTTTCTGTGGAGCTTTGCTGTATAGATTGGTCTATAGTTATTTAACTCCTTACTGGTACTGCACTCTTCTGTGTGATTGATATAGTATTTTGAGGTCCATGCTGGATAAAATAATTATTTATTATGTAAGCGTGAAGAAACTACAGATAGAAGTTAAGTGTTTTCATTAGGGAATTTCAGTCTCAATAAAACAAAATACTAATCTAAAAATAAAAATTTCTATCCATGCATAGCTTATATTGAAATTGCTTTTAAATTTTATTTTAGTAAAAAATTTCAAGTCCTTTCATTAATAACAATTTGTATCAAATTCAGATATTTTCGTACTTTTTTTTCTAGACTCTAACTTTCAGAAGAATATCGTATCCTACAATTTTAATAATAAAGTTTTGAAAATTGTTTTATCTGATTGAAAATAACTCTATTTTTATAAGAACCTTAATGGATTTATTCCTGCTTATTTCAAGAAGCTATTATCTCTTTAGAAAACTACACAGTTAATTTACTATAGTTTTCAAAATGAATTAATCGAAAATTAAAATAAAGTGTCAAAATATTAATAAGTTTTTTGCACACATTTTGAGCATTTTTAAATGAATGATTTACCCTTATTTTGTCTAAATTCTACAATATCGTGTATTATAATATGAATGAAATTTTCTAAATATTTATATGCAAACTACAATGATTTATGAAAAGTATAATTATATTGTGAGACGAAATATGTATTACCATACTTTATATTCCAATAACTAGAAAAAATAAATCCTTAACTTTAAAGAATCCTTTCTGATACGTAACATATAAACCTTCCTAAAATAAATAAATGCATTATTATGATAAAATTTCGATTAAATATAAACTATCATAATCTTTAAATATATATTTAAAGTAGAAAATTGCATTTATAATAAAAATTAGAAGTATTTTAATAACAAAAATAGGAAAAAAACCAGACATGAAAGGATTTACACATATTAGGAAAATATTACAAGATTTAGAATGAATAATTGTTGTAATAAAAATGGAGTGCAGACGGTTTAAAGCAGCTTTTTTTAATACGCCCCTATTCGTTATTTTATTATAGATACATAAATATATATTATGAATTATTTTTTTCTGTATTACAATATATTAATATTGGCAAGGAATTGAAAATAGTAATCTCTTGCAAACAATTTGCAGTCTCAAGATATATTTCTTTCCTCAGGGAATATTTGAAGCTTTTATTTGCCATAACAAGAGTTTAAAAGTAAACTGTTCAGATTATTTATCGAAAATAAGTAATTTATTTTGCTTGGTGAGATATGGATAGGAATAGAATTTTATAAGGAATAGAAATTGAATTTCATTGTACCATCTGAATATACACTGACGGGAAAAATATCAACATCATGAAAGACAAATAGAATTTGGTAATCATCTTATACATCTGAAAGATGACGTCAATTGAAAATTCACGCTTCATTTAAAAAATATATAAATGCTTATACATTTTAAAAAATTTATAAATTATGTCTGTTATATGAAAACGGACATAACTAGCAATGAAAGTAAATTTTAAAAATATGATTGGATATCTCATAGTTTCCTACTTTCCCTCTTTTCGACCAAAACCTAAACTCCAATTCCTTTGCAATTCATAAGAACATTGTAAGAAGCTCAATTCATTATTCCTATACTCTTTGTTGATTTATAGAAATAGACAAAACACTTCTTTACGATTTTATATATGATATTCAAAACCTCATTAGGTATTATTATGCATTCGGTGTAATAATACTAAATGTAGGAAATCAAAACGTGAGTTTAATGTGAATGTTTGAAATTAAGTAATAATGTGTGATTAGATAATTAAAATTTGTTTGATACACTATTATTATTCTATGTTAATAAGATTGGCGATTTAATTAACATAAAGTGTTATGGAAAAGTTAATTTCCCCTTTTATTTTTCTAAGATTCCATATAATGAAAAATGGAATCCCTGAAAAACAAAAGGGAAAATTTTAACATACATTTCTGGGAAATAATATGTTAAATATTTCAATGTACTTATTTTGAAAATGAAAAATTGGTTTAACTCTAAAACAAAAACGCTACTTTATTCTTCATTCGTTATCAGTATAAAATCCCTAAGACATCAAATAATTGAAGACTACTTTAATTATGTTTATTTATGGCATACTATTATGACTATAACAAAGATGTATCTTTATTATTAACCATGTTCCTGATCATTCTTTTTCAACGAAACCAAAGTGAACAAAATTGCTTTAGGCAAATTGTAGATATGGAAAATATATCTTCGTTGTAAGAAATGCAAGACAATGGTTACTTTTTTTCTTCATGTTTTGAATATCAGCAAAAGGACTTAAAGAATAGTGCTTAATTTTTTAATAAACTTAAGTTTCTTAAACTTTTTAATTTATTCACAGGAAAATTTTTTTCGAGCTTATCAGGGGTGAAATGCTGCCACTATATTTATTTTTAAATAAAAAATATTATTTTGAGCAAGCAATACGCAATGTTTGTAAAGAGTCCCTAACTCTTTATAAATATAGATAATAACAAATTTCCTCCTTGTCTTCACAGAAAACGGGAAATTCTTTTCTCAGCTCAGCATATTATTTGTTTCGACAGTAAAAAATAGATGAAAAATAAAATCTACATTCATCCTTGGTAAGCAGTAATGTCTAATTATTCCTTTGTTCAGCTTTTTATTCATTAATTGAAAAATGTCATGGGAATTCAGTTCAGTGCTTAACAACTGAGACAGAAAAATCATCATCAAAGAAATTAATAGTAAATCTTCCATCAAATAATGAAAAAAATAGGCTTGCAAATGTTTAACTGCAGAAATTAACTTCCAGTTATTCAATAATTTCATTCGAAAGGGTTTATTATTGATTACCAATACGTAGTTGAGACTTAAAGCATACAGACTTTTAATGGGTTTAGATATAATTTAAGAATGACAATTTTTGTCATTTTTTAATGAATAGTTAATTATCTATTTGAGAAGGCTAAGGATTGCCTTAAACGATATAGAAATTATTAACTCATGCCACATCTTCATTAACTAGCTTTTTCTTCGGTTTTTTTAAATATAATTTAAAATATTTTTAAATCAGTAGAAACAAATCCAGCAATGGATGATGTCGAATAATAGTAACATGAGAGAATGGTCAATGCTAGAAACAAAAAGCTGTAGAAATCTATACTTCTGAAACCAAATAATTTTAATCATTCGAGATTTAATAAATGTCGTACTTTAAATTCAGCATTTATATCTGGTTTTGAAAATATTGAATTTATTTAACATTTTAAGAAGTCTAAATCCTAATTTTAAGATTAAAAATATATATGAAGAATTTTTTTAAAAAATTTAAAATTTGACAAGTTTATATTTTAAACATATTAATATTTAGGTAAATAAAATTAAATATTGACTTTGCATAATAGTTAAATTTATTAAAATGTTAAGAAGCAGAAATTCACAAATTATAACTAAGTATGATTTTTGAAACTCTTGAGAATTTTAAAAAATTATATAGTAATGCATAATTGTGTGTTAATTTTTTATAAATGTATAATCGATACATGGATAGTAATTTATGTGTACATTTTCCCTTATGATATTCATTTATGAAATTTCAAATAATCACATCAATACAAAAAACAGAGACTTATAATGGCGACAGGATGATATATCCTTAAAGGTACAAAGAATTATTCAACATGGAATCATTTTAGCAACTTAAACCACTGAAATAACTTTAGATTGGGGTTTCATAGACCGCTAATAAGTCTTCTATTAATTTGAAATTTAATTTACTGTGCTTTTCACACTTCATTGCCTTCATTCTCATTACCTGATTACATCCTCAGAAAGAAATTTCTCCTTTGTTTTCGCACAAAATAAATTGGATAATCAGCATTTCCTTTCTTCTTCAATCGAGTAATAGAATCGTGCAAAATTGAATTTTTCATTATTTCCTGGTATTTTTTTATGATTCATTTTTTCTCGGACATCTTAGAAATAATACTAATATATTTTGATAGGACATACTATTATTTCATATAATCAAAATTGAGCTGTTTGAAAAAAATATACAAACTCTGTATATGATTGTAGTGCTTCTATTTTCCGGTTTCAAATTAAAGCTTGAATATTCTTAAAATTATGTGCTAAGTATTGGAAATGCCCCTACTTTAAGTATCACACATATTTATATTCTTTGATGTATTTCAAATGTAATAATAAAAAGGAAAATTTCAACTTGTATGCAATGTAACTAGATTTTAATAATTCATTCCAGTAGCAGTTCTTTTCATGAAAATTGAGGAAAGGAGAATCATTTGCAGCTGTCAGCATTCAAAGGCCGTCTGATATAAAAACTTGAAGCAGAAATTCTATGAAACATTTTCTTTAAATAAATATTCATTTAAATGAAGTTATACTTAAATTATTTATTTTAAATAGAATATTTAAGTTTATCCTAAATAAATCCTGATTGTTAATGAAAAATTCACAAATCCTGATTGTTAATGTAAAATTCACAAATCCTGATTGTTTATGTAAAATTAACAGATATTGATTGTTTATGTAAAATTAATAAATCGTGATTGTTTATGTAAAATTATTATTACAATCGCAAATATTATTTCAATAATTTTTACTTGCATGCTAAAGGAAACATGGTGAAAACTTTAAATTGCTGATTGGTTATTTGGAAGTAAATAAATGAAAAAAAAATTGATAGAGGGAAATTAATGATTCCACCTCTGTAAACACTGATGAGAGTGACTATCTCCGATATTATTCGGGGAATTACCGAATATCGTCAACAAAGGCAAATTGACTCAACATCGGATACTATTAATAAGAAAATAAAGTAGGAAGTAAAGATAAGATAATTAAATGTAGGTAAGATTTAGATAAAAAAAATAAGCTTTTACATTTATATTAGTGTGTAATTTTCAGAAACGTTTAACTGCATAATTCAGTCATTAGATGAAATTCTGATGAATTTGTTATAATGCAGTCATTATAGTGATTTGAAATAAATTTTTATAATTAATCATTGGTGGCTGGATTTAGAAATTAAATATGTATGTAAGATTTCCGAGAATGATTGAATAATAAAAAAAAAGATTAATAATAGATATTTAAGTTACGTTTAACCAACACAATTTTTACAATTTCTTCTTTACAAATTCCATCAATATTTCTTGCCATATGGATCCTCAAATTGCTGTGTATGGGTCAATAAAATACCTAATGTTGTAGCTGAAGAGGAACATTCCTAAAAAAAGCTAATATTGTTTTATCCTGTCTATAACAGATGTTATTAATATTCTTTTGAGTTCACAAAAATAATTAGTAATGTATATATTTAGAAATGTTGGATATTTTCGTTATATCCCATATCAACTGCTATGACAACTTTATTATTCAACGGGATTGTTCATATCTATATTGGGCGATCTCTGATGATTGCCTCCATATTGGTCTCAGTTGCTTCAGTTGGCACTTCTCAACAAGATGGATTGGTAATTTTGCCTGTTTTCGTCGAATTCTACTTTCAGATTTGACTCGTCCTGATTTTGCCATGCAGAGGTATATATAAAGTAAGTGTGTATGCGTGATATCTCTTTACCTAATTTAAATTTTATTTTTTATATTGATTTAACCCATTTTAACTTCATTCTAAAGTGTTGCTCCTGATTTTAATTAGATTTTTTATTTAATTAATTCTGCATGCACGAAATAAAACTACTGAATTCAATGGGTTCTCGAGGTCTACGGTAAGGGATAAAACTTTTAATGCTTAAAACAGTTTTTCATAAAGATACTTAAGTTTTTCTGTCCTAAATCAACATGTGTCACAGCTCTAATAAAATCTCATTTTAAAAATCACTAAAGGGAAAATTGTTGGTCTCTTTTGTCGTGATATATTTGTTTCTCTCTTATTTTTTGTACATAAAATATGCCACCCGAGCTCATATGAATCAAAGTTCTAAAATTTCAAGTCTCTTTATTCGGTCAAGCAGCTGCTCAGATACGTTTAAACACATGCACGCACACTCAGTCTTACATACACATACATATATTTTTAATTGATATTTGTTTCTAATGGAGCATGACTATAATATATTTATTAGTATTTTTTTATTACTTATCATTTAATTAATTTGATTTTTTTTTAAATATTCAACAATAACAATAGCACGTTATACTTATTGAACACTTTATATTGAATCAACGGCTAGATTCTCATTTCCTTGAGAAACCTTTGTGTGCAAAAAAAAAGGCTTTTATTTAAAATCTTGGCAACACACGAAAGTTAATTTATCAATTGTATTTAAAGTATTCAAGAGGGGAATAATAATAAAAAATTTAGATATTAGCATTTTTTCTTCGCACGAAACGCATTGATATAGACAACGTTACTTACCAGCATTGTCATTATTTCATGTTAATGTCTACCCATTTTTATTTATCTATAGTCATCGTATATTTACAATTCCTTCAAAATTGCAATAGATAATTATAGAAAAAGCATTTCCTGTCCCACTAACTGTTTTGAAACTTTTTTGTGGCATCAGAGTAATTGTACACTTTTATGCTTAATTAACAAAATTATATTAGTCCCTTACCACTCTGAGTGGGATACTTTATATTATTTTGATGTTTTTGACGAGATTTTTTCACTATCAGTTAATAAAAAGAGAAAAATTATTTATTTTTAATAATTTATCAGAGCAAATAAGTGAGCATTTTAAAATCAGTTATTGTTAAACTTATCAAAACCACTCATTGTTATGTTAAAATTGATAGTTTCATTTTTATTTAAACAGTTATTCCGAAGCTTATTCGTTGCTTTCATTAACGCTAATCAGATATTCTCTTTCCTTTAAATCATGAGTGTGCCTTGCCAAATACAGCATGCAATCGATTCCCTAGTTAACTCAGATAGAAGGCTATTCAATAAATGCAAACAGTCTTATCATTTCCTGTTAAGGGGTAATTGCTAATTAAACAGAGGAATCCTACACCAGGTTTGTTTTAAATTAGTAAATGGAATCCAAAAGTTCCCTATTTATTTTAGAGATTGGCTCTTCAAAATATTCTACATTATTTATCAGCCATGAAAGGAGCTTCTGGCATTTTACTCATGGTGTAGTCTATTTAGTTTGACAAGTTCTTTAGATTCTACGATGGCCAATTTTTCCAGAAAGGGAAATTTTCACTGCTTGACTTAAATGATACTTTTCTTACGTTATAACATTAAATAGTTTGCATATTAATTGCTTTCCTAAATTTTGCATTAAAATTTACTTTTTCATTTTAAAATACGAAAACATTCTTTATTTGCTTATAAAAATATTTTAAAATGCTAATTTCCGAGATAAATTTTTGCATTCAAATGCATTCATTGCAATAAAGCAGGCCGGAGTCCTGGCATAGGAGTAGTGACTGTTTCCCATAATCTGGAGTCCAGGTGTAGGCATAGTTGTTTTTCTGTGCTCAGTATTTGAGAAGTATGAATGTACCACCTCACCCCCGTCAAAAATGTTTGTGCAAATGAATGTGATACATGAAGTAATTAAGTCCAAACTCACAGTCCAAGTGTGGGCTATTGTAAAAACAAGAGAGACTCGGCATAAATCGCTATCAGATAACTATCAGCGGGCTTGTAAAGTGCCGATATTGCATCACCACAAAGCAGATATTTCAAACTATAAGAAAAGCACTGTTAATATAAAAACTAATAATACATTGAAAAAACTGACGAAGAAAACAGAAAAAATACTATACAAAATATCAATTCATTTCATCGTTATAAAATGCTCGCAGTATAAAAATGTATTTGATTTAAACAAGCACATAGAATTTTTGGGATATTTTTTCAGAAAATTGTTTTTAGTCATTCCTTGAAAAGTACTATAACTGTCAATGAAGTGCTCAATTTCCTATGTTTTGCTATACATAATAAATTTGTTTAAGTTGATTAATCTATTAGGTTGAAAACTATGCAACTGTCTTTGATTAAAAATAAAAATGCAAAAAGTAGAAAGTTTTACATTACTACTATATTTAATCAAAATAACTTCCATTTGCATATAAGATTGGGCTTATCATAACTTTTAGGAGGAAAAAAATCCCTTAATTTGTATAGTTAATAAATTACTCAAAGCTTTTGTAATACTATTTGATTATTGCATTTTTTTTCCTTTTAAAAATAGTTTTTAACTACTGAAAGGATAATAATCAGTCGTTGAAATATCTTGCTAATATAGATTATGTAGTAAAATTTCATATTGTAGAGAAGTTAATACGTCAACTGTGATTCAAAATATATGCGGCTGTGCTTTATTGTGCAACAATATTTCTTACTGAGCAATGTTGTTTATTTATTCATAAGTTTATCATGCATAACACCAATTTCATGCCAATAAAACTCCGCTGTAATGGTTTCATCTGGCTGTTGGAAGAAAGATTGGATCCAACCTTTGGTATTCTACCATATGGTAATTTATGATCCAATTTAGAACGAATAACGAATAGCCCTATGTGGATCGGAGACCACAGTCGTCCTTCCTTGTTATCAATATGGGCCGGAAGTCTTCCTCGAGGCTCTTGACGATGTTCAAATTGTCAAACTGAAATATTTGAAACCTAAAATAGAGCATTTTTTCATTTGTGAATCCATCTCTGAATACATGATTGTTTCTTGAAGCTTGAGCTGCATTTTGATTCAATATCACCTTGTATAAGAAAAGTAGATGTTAAAGGTGGTCTCGGTGGAAAATAAAATTAAAATGGGATACAAACATAAAAACGAAACTTACGTAAAGAGTAAGAAGAATATCCTTAATTTTTTTTAAAACTATCGAGCGCACCATTACAATGAATTGTCCTCAGTCGCATTTGAACGCAGACTAAACAAACTCGCCTTTTTGTAGTTTCCATCATACCAATGTGGAAAAATAAAAATTCTTATGTACTAAAATGTAGAAGTTAAGTTTGTATAACAATGTTGTACCATACAAGCTCATCTATGTTGATGAATATCTTATCTTAGATTAATGTTCCATTTTGTAGCCCATCCATATGCTAATTTTATATCTTGGGCAAGTAACAAAAACCTTACCTAAGATGGCAAATTCCACACACCACAATCAAAATCAGATAACGTTTGATAAATACGAATTTAATGCCCACTAGATCCCCATACAAGTAAATCGCTGCGGAAATAGTTCTTGAAACTCATGGCAATCTCCGATTAGGCATCCAATACTATCTGCTTTATGAAGTTAATTTGAAAGTCAGAAATCAGTTATTATAACACTTTCCAAAATTTCCATATTTCAAAGAATTATTTCAAAAGGCTGTCTTATATCCTCAAACTTTGAGCGTAAACTTTCCATTTTATTATTCTTAAAATTCGTATTTTACGTATTTTTAACATATTTTACATATTATTTGTATTTTTAACTCGTTTACTGCTCAATCTGTTTTTGCGTGTATGTTCGGTTATACATTTTGCTATCATTTTAAACTAACATCTTAAAGCTTTCAACTGAAGCATGACTTGGTAGTAACTACATATGCAACAATAGTTTGATTCAATGTCTCTCTGTCAGTTCGGTACAAATTTTATGGTCGTTTTAAAACAAGTTAAAAAGTATACAAATGCCCGTTGAACTACAGTTCTGAATTTTTACAAATTTCGGAACTGTATAATATTATATCAATTTCTTGTAATATTAACTTTCTCGATTGTAACTTATCGGGAAATTATTTTAGTAGCTACTTCAAAATTTCAAATAAACAACCAAAGACTCAAAACTAATTATTTGAATAAAAAATTAATATACTGTATTTTTGTGATATTAATCGATAAAATTCACAACTGTACATCTTCAAGACAATTAGGATATGAAAGATAAAAAGAGTACTTTTTAGTCCTTTTGAAAGACAAGGTATAGTTTCTTAAATGTTATTTAAATATTTGTTACTTAATACATTGAGTTTTTCTCGTCTTCGTAATGTATAGAAGAACTTGACCTATACAGTTTAGGAAATCTCATAATTCTGATCAAATGAGTCCAAACAGAGGTGATATATCAAATTTTCGGATATATTTCCTGTGCCTAATTTTGTATAAATAATGGCATTCAAAAGCACTTGAAATTACAGAAAGATTCAGAGATAAAATATACGTAACTCATCAATTTCTATGCAACAATAATATACAGAAATTTGGGCGTCTAGTATGATTCAAATTTGGACTTTTTAATAAAAATTATACGTGAAAGGAACAGTGGATAGCCAAATTGTTTGTGGTATTCGTCCGAAATTTGGCATAAATCGGAGATTTATAAAATCACGTTGGAATTTAAAAAAATCTACTTTATAATTATTTTGACTCATGACTTCACATGTGGATGGACGAATAAATTTTTCCAATATTTTATATGAACTTACAAATTTTGTTGTTGTATGTGTTGTGACTCATGGCACTTTATAAGCCCATTGACAATTATCTTTAAGTGTTTAAATCGACTGAGCGTCTCTTGTTTTTTCAATAGCACCAACTAGAGCCGATGGTATGAATTATCTACTTCATGGGTGCACACTTGCTGCACACCCCTTTTTACAGATTCCTCATTTACACACCTTACAGAAGGGAAACAATTGTGTTCGAATCTGGACTCGACTCCGAGACGCCGAGATCACGCGGAAGACGCGGTGTCCCTAAATTGAAAAACTCATTTAACTTTCATCGCCCTATCAGGCATTTTGAGGCAAATAGATTAAAAGATGCATTCTAAAATTATTTTTCCCTTCGTAGATGCCTATGTCAAACAATTTATAAAGGTCTCGAAATTGAATATTTTGGTGTTAAAATATTATTTTACAATTTAAAGAAGAGGAAATAAATAATTAAACAAATATATCCTCAAACTATTACCAACAAAATGCCAATACAAAAAAATTTAAAAGGTTGTCTAATTTTGCTTGATTGGTAGCATTTTATATGCAACTCAGCACAGTTCATGAATTATGGATTAAATTTTCGCCTTCAGCTACTAATTACGAAATAATGACATCATGGTTAAATAAGTTTAGCTAAATTGCTATGTCAACTAATTAAAATCTCTGGACATAAAGTTTAATTCAGTTTATATGCTAATATAAAGCTTGAGATGGATTTAATTGATAGTTACAAGATGGAAATCAGTCTCATCTGATCAAAATTAGCATGAAATGTTTTTCTTCCGAAGTTTTCCAAAAATGAATAATTCAAACTCTATTTTTGAATTGAAATATTAAGTTAAAGACAAATCATCATGTAACTGCTTAAAGAATCACACAGGAGACTCATTTGATAAATGCAAATAAAAATATTCAATTTATGAAGTGTACATTTTAAATATATATATTTATCTATTCATTTTAAATTCAATTTCAAGTAACAAAGTTGTTCTTATGTACACTAAAAATGAAATAATCCATTTCAATCTTTAGCTTAAAATAAATTTATGAATATTTAGTTATTAATATAAACTTTACTAAGGGAAGTAAGGTAATTTGCATTTTAATGAAATAGAACTTTTACTTTTGAATAAAATAGGTAAAATCTCACACATTAGGGAAGACGTAATATGTATTATGTTTGAATTTGTAAATTCAAAAATTAAATTTCTTCAATTGATGTTTTTATTATTTTATATTTTCCTTTACATTTTTCTCAGTAGCATGTTGTATATTTTTAAAAATTTGCAACATATGCAAAAAGAAACTTGAAACGAATTCCTGTAACATACTATACTGTAATATTTGTAAGCACCATGCATATTTTAAACTTATAATTTATTTCGGGAATTAATATAAGAGGATGTCAAACATGTGCATATGTATAGATAAATCACCACGGAACACTAATATTTAACTTTAATTAGACACAACATTTTTCTTAAATTTATTAACCGCTTTCAAAGTGACATTTTTTCAGTGACATTTCAGTGACATTTGGTTTTTGAATTTTCAGGAATTTTCGGAATATGCATTTTTTATTAGAAATCTGGATACTTTCTATCAATTTCCAGATGTGTAAAGGGATAAGGGGTAGCTTGTTTTAATTGATTTGATTCTGTTCGATATATATCTCTGAAAGGTAGGTATTTCTTGAATTGTCTCATTTATCTGAAGTCTCAAATTACGAAATATCTCATGTATATGAAGTCTCCAATACCTTAATATTCATTATGATGCTTTGAGTGTAACATTAATTAATTAATGTAAAATAAATTGAAATAATCTAATAGGAAATTATTGAAATAATCTAATAGGAAATTATTGAAATAAATATTTTAAACTCTTTGATATATTTTTGTACTTTTTTAAACAAATATGCATAAAAATCAAAACACTATAAATTATTTTAAACTTTTTTTACTTAAAATCTACTTTAGTCACTATTAATTAGAAAATGGTAATTGAATTTAATATCTTTATTCTTTTTTCTACATCACAACAATTATCCACACTATAATGCCGAATGAACTTATTCTTTCTTAAAATTCATAATAGCTTGCTATTATAAGTCAATCCGTTAAACATCTATCTGAATTGCTAACCTTTCTCCATAAGAAATCACAGTTCAGACAAGTTAAAGCCCAACAAATCGATCGTATGTCTATTTTGGCTTGGAACTGTGCTTCTCCAGGACAAAGTTATGAGTCTTATGGCCCCATTGGAATCAGAAATAGCTTCATACTTTCAGCTAAAACCAACTTCATAATATACAGCTATTGTCACATATACAACAGTCAAAGGACGGCACTTAGATGACAACCATTTCCCTTGGAACAGCGCATTATTTTTTATGGTCTCCTTTTTTGGAGAATTCTTTTTTCGAATCTTGAAAGAGAATGTGAAAAGTTGGCCGAGATTGAAAATACAAAAAATGATGGCAGTGTTTTCAGTCTGTGTATTCATATAGTCTTTTGAGCCATAAATATATGTTTTTTTTAAAAATTCATTCCGGGTATTTGTAAGTTAAATGTATTTCAATACTATATATTGTTAAAAGTACAAATTCGTGGTTTTCTGAAAAATATTTTTATATTTACAAAGAAGATGTGGCGATAAAAAATGAATATTAACTATTGGTCTAGCTTATCATGTTAAAGAAACAAGTTCATCGTGTATATAAATCAACAATTTTAAACCAAAAAGAAATTACTCAAGATATTTAAATATTTTAGATCTTGATTATTTTAACAACCCTTCATTCAGAACATTTCTGCTTATTTAGTAAATTGTGTTAGACATATCCTAGTAGAAACAGTGACTTTTAAAATATCTCATCACATACTTTCCTGGAAATTGTTGTCTAACTGATGGCATTGAAATGCATTTAATTTCAGCAGACTCTGTTTTTAAGAAGTAGAAATTTTCAACTTATGACTTTATATTGAGAGCGTGGAAGACATCAAGAAATAAGAATTTCAAAATAATTCCGAAATAAGTTATTTGAAACTTTTTTCCTTAAAAAGAGAAATGATGCTCTTTCTCTCATATCTTTGCATATATGCGTGAATGAAAGCTGATTTGTTTGAAATTTTGTCAACACAGTTGGTTTAAATTAACTGTGAATGGTTGGTTAAAAAAACTGTGAAAGGCAGATTTGATAAACTTGGTGCTTACTTATAATTTCATTATAGTTATATTGTAAACATAAACATGCTAAAATCATCATTCACCCTAAATCATAATTAAAGATGCAACAGAAGGCATAAGCAAGAAAATTTCTTTCAAACCATAATGACTTAAACTTTTACTCATTGAGAATATTTGTCTGACATTTTTTATGTATTGGATAAATTTAATTACTAAAATAAATTTCTCCATTTAATTGTTTTAAAGTTTTTGTAAATTTAAAAAGATTTGTATTCCCACAATTTTTTATATAGAAGTTTGATATAATAAGTGAAAATAATAATACGGGAAATAATATTTTAGTTATTAAGATTTTTAAAATAAAAAAAAAATCATTTAAAATTATTTTTAAAGGTTTTTGTAATTAAATTTGACAAATCTTAAAATTATTTATAAGTTTATAATTATTTAATGAGAATATTTATTATTAAGTATATGATTAGCGACTATATTTTTCAAAATAAAACTGTTAGCTTTTAATAATTAATTTTTCACATTTATTATTAATTTCGCTTTGGGAAATAATTCTTTCACATTTTTGGGACAATTTCCATACTGGTTGCTAAAACAATGTTTTTAACCCCAAATTTGATACTCAACAAATAGTCAATAGTTATTATCATTACGATTTACATTATACAATTAATTCATAAATTATTTAAAGAAGATTCATCTTTCTCTCATATAGAAGCCATTATGATTTAGAGTTTAGAACCAGCAACTTAACATGATAAATTATTATCGATTAACATCCATTTCTGGTCAGGATCATCAAATTATTAATCAATTACTAAGTATGTTATTACGTAACACTAAACGTATATTGCAATTGTAGTAACTATTAGCTATGTTATACATAAGTAATACTTATTACAACTATTACATATTAGCCCATACTAGACAGATAGCATTGGCTATCTCTCTATCTATATATATACGACGATATTTATTAGCTGTACATATATTTATGTATGCATAGAGATCTGTCAGCATATGAAATTATGAAATGTGTTCTAATTATAGTCAAATTCCGTATAAATTCAGTATCAAAATGAAAAATGAAAACCGATTTATAATTTATGAAATTTTGTAACAATAACTGTGTAATATTTAACATCAGATGCTCAACTTTGCTTCAGCTATTTTTGATAGATGCCTACAGAAGTCGGTTCATATATATATATATGCAGACAACAAACGTCAGGCAATAAACTTGGACATTTTTGAACGTAACAAATAAACTAAACAAATAACGTATAAATAACTAAACCAAGTATAAAATGATATTTAATTTTAATAATTGCAGCCATTTTTTCAAATCAATGTATAGATTATTATTTTTCAAAACTAATTACATTATATCAATTCCTTTATTTCCAAAATGCTCTTTTTATTTCTAAATTAAAAGTAAATCTCACACAACGACATACTTTTTTGATTGCCAAGAGAATCAATATTTTCAATCAAATATTTTAACTAATATATAAATTAATTATCAATATGGACTGACAGAAACTTTTAAATACTCGACTCTGTGATACAAATTTTATTACTCTATATTGTTATATATATTTTCTTATCTTTTACAAATAATGTTGCTTTGTTAATGAAGTTTATTTTCTTGCATTTTCCTAAAAAGGGGGGTGGGGGTGAAACAGTCTGTATCATATTCTTGCTTTCTCTACAGCAGATAGTTAATATCAGTTATAATGTGGACTTTCTACGTCTTCGATTTCTGTACACCAGCATATAACTCTCGGGCATAGATAACATTGCTTAGTTTAAACGAGGAACAAATCTATTATGACCTATTGCCAAAGTTTCTATGCAGAAAGGAACTGTTTGTTAATATCTTGGGTTGGTTGTAGTTTGGAATGTTTGGGTGATGTAATCTGAGTGAATATCGGGAATAAATAAGTGGCAGTTGTAAAATATTTTCTAAATATTACTTGATTAACAAAAAAAAAAGACAATGTAATGATCATTAAATGTGTTTACATTCCATTTAAAGATTCATCTAATTGAAGTAAAATATGAATTGATTGTATGAAATACCCGTTTGATGGATAAGTACGATTATGATGAATAATGATGATTAATTGCTTTCATGAATAAACAGCAATTCTGAACACTACTATTCTAATACAAGATATAAAATGACTATTCTATAAAAGGTGCCCGGAATATCTTTTTATTAATATTTATTGGATTTGAACTAATAAATGTTTAATCCATGTAGAAACTTTTGATCTTAAAAATAATTTAGATGAAAAATTTACACTAAAGAAACGAAAGAGAAAAACAAAAAGGCATTTAAAATATTTTATGTTCTCCCACATCATATTTCCAAACGTAAGAACTCAAATTTAATTCATATGTATATCGTTTAATGTATCCCCCAGTGCTGCATATTTTTTTAAAATATTTCTTTTCTTGAAATAAAACATCATTCATAAAATTTCTTGAATCTGACCCCTGGAAAATTGTGAAGGGTTTTTTTAATCAACCATAAAAAGCAAAAAAATAAAAATAAAAATAAAAAAATAAAAAAAAAATTGGGTTTATTACTAGAATATATTTTTTAACTTTTCCTTCTACTTGATCCATCAAAATTTAAAAGAAAAATATCGTTTCATAAATCATATTGGTGAACTAGTTTTTCGAACTTTTTTTACAGAAACTTTACCAGCAGCGATGTGAAATAGGATCAACATTCCTTTGAAGATTCTCCTTAATATGGAAACATTAATCTACCGGCGTCCTGGCATAGAAGTAGCCTGTCTTTCCCGTGATATAGTCCCGGCTCAGGCATGGTTGTTCTGTGCTCTATCTGTGAGTTGTATGAATGTGGTTCCCTGTAAAAAGGGGTTGTGCAAGAGAATGTGAAGCATGAAGTAGCCAAGTCATACTCTTGGCCTTAGTTGGAGCTACTGAACAAAAAAAAGAGACACTCATTTAAATCGCTTAAATAGCTGGCAGCTTTCTGCCAGTGGTCTTGTAAAGTGCCATAAGTAACAACATGAATCTTTTAATTTGACGTCCTACAGTTCAGAGAAATGGATATCCCTCGGTTCTTGTTTTCGATGAAGAGACACAAGGACGCTAATCCTTCAAAACAAAAGGTTTTATACAATCAGCCTATCAAATCGTTTTGAAGAAACGGGAGATAATGGAATCTTTGGTAAAAAGACGATCAAATACCTAATCATAAATTTTGTTTGGAAATTGTAAGATGAAACAATTAACTGAATTCTAAGTTAAAAGTCTAGGCAAATTTTACCTCATATTACACTATTTAAAGTAATTTCTTCACTTATTATTTGCTTATTCTACTTGTTTCCCAAATTTGTTTTAAACTTCAGCAATCTCTTGAAGAAAATTCAAAAATTCTTAAAAATTAATAAGTGTCAGTTATTTGAGAAATTAAGCCTTTTTAGATTACAGACGGCAATGTGATGAGAAGAATGGAAATCCGGCAACTAATAAGATGCCGATATATACATGTGTGTACATACTTTTTGGTAATGCATTTTTCTTCCTTATTTTATTTTTTCCTTCAATTGGGGATTAAAAATAGTATCAACCCTTGCATATTTAGTGTCTGAATAGACAAAGATTTCTTTTTAGTTTGAACTTAAAAATTTAAGTTTAAGAATTACTAGGAATATTGGAAAATTGATTATTAAACTTGTAATATTAAAGAAACTTTATTAGTTTTATTAATTAATCTATAAAAACAATATCCAACTTAATTTGAAGTTTTTAATATTTCACGATAGAATCTTAAAATACTCTTATAAAAACTGTCTTTTTACATTGATCTAATCCTATTTTTAATCTTGTGCCTATTCATATTTCTATCCAGGATTTAACTGAAATGTTGGCAAAATCTGGTATTCAAATAGTTGGGACAATTTTAAAGGCGATATCTGATACGTATGGATGGAACCCAAGTAATTCTGTTTCCTGTGTCTGAAATGATTCAAATAAATGGTTACTAATAAATCAACAACTACGACGTATCGTCTTCCACCTGCTCAAATTTGTTCAATTAATCTCTAAAAATTCATAATGGGATTATTTGGGGACAATTATCATTTATTGCCTGTTTTGAAGAAAATCCAATTTAATTTTCATTATTCATAAATTATTTCGTTCTAGTCAGAGACAGATTTCTCCTAAATTTCCACTTTGTTTTTATAAATTTGCCATTTCATGTAAATAAGGCATGTATATGTGAGTTTATAAAAAAGCATCCTCTAAATTGCTTTGAATATTGATACTCCGGTATTTTCTTTCTGATGTTTAATAGTATTTTTTATTTGAGTATTTTTTCCTCGATGCATATAAAGTGCCAACTTCGTAGCCGGTGGGTCCGAAACTTAAGCAAATTTTGTCATGAATTTGAGACGAATGCACGTTAAAGCGATGTCTTGTGAAATGTTGTAATGGCAATGTAACGGTCGCATCGTGTTATTTATGATGAATCATCATGAATCATTTACTCCACCTGATGGTATGATCTGGAAATTTGTTGGGACTGCGGGATCAGAAATCCTCTTCGTCATGTCACTGTTTTTTAAATAAATGTCTTTTTGCTTTAAAACGTTAAGATGCCATGAGTAATAAGCAAAAGTAAGAAATAAAATCTTTGTTTTAACATTTTGATAAGACTAAATAATCACTTGGTGCTTTATTTGGAATCATCTTGAGATATTTTCAGCTAAACGAGAATGGTGAAAATGTTTGTGAGATGAGATTCGATTGAGTATTTTATTTATAAACTTAATGCGATTAAAAGTTGTGTTATGTATAAGAAAATTTACAATTTTTCAGCATTGTTTACAAACCCTTGATGTAATAAATTTGCAGAAATCATTTAAATTTAACATGAAAAATTATCATTTAATTCTTTATTAAAGATAATTAATGTATGATAAAAATGTGCGATGCAGTTTTAGTATTTAACAACATGTGAGTAAAAATTCTGGTTAACTAGAATCAGTGTTTTGACACATTATAAAAAAAGTAGAGCAAAAATACAAGGAAGCTCGATTTTCCTTTTAAAGAAGCTGCTATTTTCATATTTTAAGGATAAGTGGTCATTTTGTAAACAAGTAGAAGAATAAGGATAAAATTGTTTTGCTTTCATATTTTCAAAATTGTAATTTCTTTTTCATCTAAGAGGATTAGTAACAGAAAGAATTTAAAGTATATTTTTACAAACCAACCACAGAAGAGTTATATAAAGTTACTTGGCAATCAATAAAATTTGAAAGTTATCAAATATTAAGGAACACTTATCTTTTGTTATAAACTTATGCTCTTTTTTTGTTTGAGTCTGCAAACTGTTTTCCAAGTAACTTAAAATGCCCCATAATGTTATTACAAGTCTTCGATGTTAGGAAAATATATAGAATGTCTAATAGCCTGGTAGATATACTATAAAATTATTTCGGTTATAAAAATCTGCCTTAAGATACTTGATTACACAATTACCATGCACCAAGAAAATAAATATGGTTTTACAATATGATGATCAAATAAATAGTATGTAATAAAACTATAAGCAAATGCTCCAAATTCAATTATTAGTCGTCGATTAAATGAGAAATTACTGATATTTCATACACTCCACCGCACCAAACAGATTTTATGAAATTTTGTTAAGATAATCTGACATCTCAGGGCCACGGTTGATTCGTGTCAGATTTCTAGCTTTGGAGCAGAAAAACTCTAAATTCAATGCCCATTACAATGTAAATTCCAAGAAGTGTAGTTATGTTCGGTGGGGAGTACAAGTCTTTCGGTGACTTTTTGAAGAGACTAGTTATGGACTTCCAATCATTTTCATTATCTAACCTTTAATCTAATAAAGACGCCCATTGACAAATAGGGTTGTGAATTACTTCCACTATAGGTTTTAATCTAATCAAATTTAATATATAAAAATAATTATAAATAAATATTTTTAAATTACTTATTTTAACTGTTTTATTGCATTGCATTATTCTCAGTAACATAATTTTTTTAAAACCTCTTTACTTTCTTATTTCTTAAATTTTTAAAAAAGAAACCTTTTGTTGTTTGGTATTTATTTTTTTTAAAGTAATAGAGCTTCGAAAGATATTTCTATCAACAACAGCTAATAATAAATTAATATTGTTTTTATGATGTTGACACCGAGTATGTTGAGTTATATTTATTCCTGTAAAAATGCAATTGGTAAAAAAATATTTATTCATGGAAGAAAAATAAGGCAATTTGTTGATTTCCACAATTTATTCTTCGGAAATTAAATCATATTTCGAAAATTTAATCTACGGAATACTCTTTTCCATGTTTTAATGCAATTTTCTTAATGTTCGACTTAATAATTCACACAAATATACTAAAATCCACAATATTTTTGTATTTCAATTAAGAAATTCTCTAAATTCTTATGAGCCAATTACAAAGTTTTATAAAATATACATATGTATTCAAAAATTAAATATAAACTTACATTATTGAATTAATCTTTATTTGCAAATTGAAAAAAGTCGCACTCCAGACTTCGAAGAATTATTTCTTTCAATTACCTCAAAAAGTATATTGCTTTATCATTATACAGTTTGAACATATATAAACTATTTTAACCTTTGTATGTAAATCTAATATTAGTAAATTATACTGGTTATGGAAGAATAATAAATGACAATAAATTCATAAACTTTGCCATTTCCAGACATGAAATGATTTGTAAGCAGAACGTGTCAAAAGATTTTTCAATGAATAATTTATTATGAAGATATATTAAATATAAATTGGATTAAATTATAATATAAATTGTACAAAGGCAATCGAAAAGAGCTTTGTAAAGTACTTATGTGAATAACGCATTATTTCATATGAAAAATACAATGTGTTATAAAATATCTAATTTTTATATATATTATTTTATATAATAAAATACATTCCGTATTTGCATATGGGGAGTAAATACGAATCGAGTCGAGTCTCATGCAAACAGACTGTCCACTTCGTAATATATTTGTTCCCTCAGGGTATTTTTGAATTTGCTTATCCTTCTATAATAAGAATGTATAGAGTTTCAAGACTTTTTTTCGATATTTTTTTTTGCTAAATATATATGCAAAAGATTGTCTGACTTCTATTTTTTATATACATTATTAAATTATTTACATTTTATATTAAAAGTTGTCGTAATTTCCTTGAGTCATAGTTGCATAAGTGTCTGAGAAAATAATTGGACTGTCATATTGTTGACCATCCTGCTTTTAAAAATGTTTCAAGACACCAAACTTTTCGTTTTATATATTGCAGGTAATTATGTACTATTGATTATTAATCTGTTAACTATATATTTTATACACATTTCGTTAGCGGTTGTTTAAAATTCTGCCTTTTTATTTCATAATATGTTTAATTTTTGTGGAATATCTTATTACTATAGTAGTTTTCAAAAATTTTTAGTCTTCTAATATATAAATGAAACAAGGTAGACAGTTTATTTCGACTTGTACAGCGAAAATTATAGATGGCAGACATTAAATTAATAAACATTACTATTTACTATTAAATTAATAAACATTACTACAGACATTAATATTTAAACGGTAAATACTTTAAATTGATCTCAATTTCGATAATATTTGTCAAATGCAGACAGCATTTTATAGGATGAATATATGTACGAAAAACCAATACATGAAGGCAATATTCAAATTGAAGTTAAAGACATACCAACTTTTCTCTGAGATTTTAATTGACGCCATTATGCTTCGTCAATGTAAACACTTTTTCTTAATAGCAGGTGGAGAAGCTCTGTTCAAATGCATAATCAGGAACAAAAGTGCTTTTAATGGAATAAAACATAAGTAATTAGTTTGGGTATATTTGATGATATCTGTCTTTTACTATCTGTTCAAACTGTTATCTGGGGAATTATAGAGGAATCAGCTTTCAGTAGATGATAGCTTTGATCCTTAGAGGAAAAGAATGTGCATGTGAAATTTTTTTTCTAAAAAATAAAAAAAAACAACACAGAAAATGGATTTTTTCTTTTGAAGGTGGGGTTAAGTGGATTTATAGTAGCAGTTAATTGATGTACATCTGTACACATATAAGAGAAAAAGGGTCTAAAGGTCAATCGTATTAAATAAATATAAATAGGTTTTTTATTTAGAAGTTATTTTAAAGGATGAATTATAAGTGTTTAAAAAATGAAAATAAGTCAAATTGATAGAATAAAGTTGTTCAGACTTGCAATTCTTGAAAGCTTTTTCCTTTTTACACAACTCTTATTATACCATTTTTTTTTTTACTAAAACATTAGCATCATAAATGTTATGATGATTAATCCATAGGAAATGAGGAGTGTGATACAATATGTTCAATTAAATTGATAATATGGCCTTAAAATGTTAAGAGTCAGTTGAGTTTAATTCAATAGTTAAAAAAATCAGAAAAAAGCTAAATTAAAATTTTACTCTCCTATAGAATACAGATAGGAAATGTTTTTAATAGGATAGCAAGTTATATGGAAAAGCACATATTCTAGTTTATTTATGAAAGAAATAAACTTATGAGCTAAATTTTATTTTGAACTAAACGAATACCCAAAATAAATTTCTAAATTATAATGTTGCATAATTTTTCAAATTGAAAGAAAATACCAAAATATATTCGCATGTGTCATCAAATATTGACCTTTCATGAATTCCAGATAGGTAAAGAATGCGGATTTAAAAAATGCTTTCTGTGTTTTCATCCAATATTATTCAACCTTCCTTTGTAAATTAACTTTAATACAAAGCTGTTCAAAACAATAGTCCGATTCAAGTGGTAATAAATTCTCTGTAAATGAAGGTAGTGGCATATTTTAGAAAAGCATAAATTTATTTTTGACCAGAGACTTGTTTCAAACTTGAGATGAGCTCGGCTTTAATTGAAATATAATTTATACTGTCTTTCATTCTTCACTGCCTTCATTCTTATTGGTTGATTGCAATGCAGAAACAAAACTATATTATGTGTTTGCTCGAAATAAATTTATCCGTCAGATTATCGGTATTTTCCTTTCCCTTCATTCACTTAATAGAAGCATGCAAAATTTGATTTTTCATTATTTCAGTATTCTTTTTTCGGTTCATTAAAAGTTGAAGTTCATAAAAAGCAAACAGAATTTACAACTTATTTTAATTTTGAAAAAAATTCATATGTGTATAAATATTCCTCAAACTTGCATCAGTGAATAATCTTTGAAAAAAGTATTTAACGGCATAAATACGTTTAGGGTACGATGTCCCTAGCTTGAGGAAGAAGTTTGGTGGAATTCATTGATTTCCTTTTTTTTATCGAATATGTGAAAGAATTATAATTAATCTTAATGAATCTTTGTATATATATACATATATATATATATATATACAAGGTGGCCAGAAATAAAACACCCCTACTCTGACCTCCATGGATATCGAACTACTCAGTGTAAAGGCTCAAAATTTTGTACACATACTATTCAAAATATGGGGAAACGGATTTCACGAAAAAAAAATTAGTTCCTGAAATCACCGATAGGTGGCGCTGCACAACTGGAACTATGATCAAAAGACACAAATAATAATAAAAATTAAAATGTTTATGCGGAATGGAATGCTTCCATGCTTCCTTTTTAATTTTTCTGCCCCTTATGGAAAATAAAAATAGTAAAGAAGCTAGAACTCCCGTTGTAACTGCAATTTCATACTGTAACCAGAAAAATTTGCATAAAGCATGGTTAGAAGCCATGTTCTGGGTATAAAAGAAGTTAAAAGGTGGGGAATGTCATTCTTATTAGTGATGGCTGTCACGCTGCCAGAACGCGCTTTGCTTGTGAAGTTGTTTTACGAGAATAAAGGAAATGCTCCAGCAGCACTTCGAGAGTTTTGCCGACTTAAGGATTTGCGTAAGGGACCATTGCTTCCACAAGCTCTCAGGAGAATGATCGCTCGATTCGAGAAAACTGGACATCTTGGAGTTCAGCCTGGTCGAGGACGCAAACCGGTTCGTTCAGATGTCGTTGAAGATGTTGCCACCGGTATTGTTGAACAGTCAATGGATAATGTTTTAGGCTGCAGTAGTGCACGTGCAGTGTCACGACACTTGGGTGTTCCCTATAGCACAGTGTGGAACGTACTCAGAAAAATGGTGCATTGTTTCCCGTACAAAATCCGCCCTAATCAACAATTGCTGGCCACAGACAGGGAGATGCGACTGACCTTTGCATTGACATTTCTTGCTAGAGTTGAAGTGGATGCATCGTGGCCGTGGCAGATTCTGTGGAGCGATGAGGCCCATTTCCACCTCAGTGGAACAGTGAACACCCATAACTGTCGCATATGGGACACGACAAACCCCCGTACCTTCCAAGAGATTCCACTCCACTCACCGAAAGTTACAGTCTGGTGTGGATTCACAGCCACATTCATCCTTGGACCGTTCTTTTTCGAAGAGGTTACTTCCAATGGCCTTGAGACATGTACCGTGACGGCCAACAGGTACAAAAGGATGCTCGAAACATTTGTTGTACCCCATTTGCAGCAGCGCCAATGCCTTGACACCATTACTTTTATGCAAGATGGAGCACCTCCACACATTGGACTCCCTGTGCAACAGTTTCTTCGCCAACATTTCACCACTGACAGAATAATCAGTCGCGCGTTTCCGACAACTTGGCCATCCGTGTGATTTTTGGCTTTGGGGACACTTAAAAAACCTTGTTTATCGAGAACGTCTGATAACCTTGGCAGATTTGAAAGAGAGTATCAGTCTGCAT
>JAPMOQ010012058.1:303254-346107 GCA_026543055.1 Argiope trifasciata
AAGATTAATGGTATTATGCTATATTTATAACGAAATTATGATTTATAAATATATTAACACTTAGCACTTATGTATAAGAGGATAAAGGTTTGCATGTATAAAATTTTGCACAAGATATATGCTACTTTTATGGGAGGGGGTCTTTTTAAAAATTCTTACGTAAAGCTGATTTTGCATCGATTATCAATTTATTTACCGTTTTACTTCAAAAATATAATTAAAAATAAAAATAGGATTATAAGAAAAAATTCTTAATATAATTAACAACTTTGAGTTAAAATTAGTTAAACCAGCATTTGCTTTTAATTGGAAATGTCAAAAACAAATTGCTCTATCAGGTAAACATTCAAAATTAATTATTTAGATATAAATGTAAATAGATTAAATGCTCATATCTGTGCATTGAAAGGTTATTTTAATTACATTAAATAGAAAATACTGAGAAGATTAGAATGTGCAAGTAAAAAGAAATGTTTTTATTTATTTATATAGTTAAATAGCACAGGAAATTAGAATAAAAAGTATTTTTTATTAGGGTGTCTGATACAAGAACTTTAAGTTTCTTATTATTGAAATGTATATGCTCCAAATATTATTGGCGTTGATAATCAGAAAGAATGATTTTTTTGACCTCAACATTTATTTGTTATTGAAAGAAAAAGAACGAAATACACTATTTTTTTCTGCATAAACATTCTAATTTTATTCCATTCAACAGTTTTATACTTTTAAAACTATTTTATTTTAAAATCAATAATTGTTTTCAAGAAATTTTTTTAAAAAACTACAATTTGTGTAAAAAAATAGTTAAGGCTCGTATTAAAATTACGGAAATATAATTGTATTTGCCATAATTATTTACATGAGTGATTTTAAAAAATAAGTAAGGATTTCTTCAACAATTGCTCACTTTTAACGCTTTTTAATATGCATAATACATTTCAATATTAACTAGATTATACCAAATGATTATTAACATGTTTTTATTATTAAATTGATAGTTATCTTTACTTCATATTCCTTTATGTATTTCTAAGGGAAAAAGATTCATTGTCTATTCTTTTTATAGTTTTGTAGCTTCATATTTCCTTCTTTACCATGGAATTCAGTCCTTTCTATTGATTGATTACTTGTTGGTTCTATCGATAATAAATATTTGTCTCTTGGTTCTGTCTATCAAAGCAATTAAATTTATTCATGTTTAGGAAGTCACACAACACAAAAGAACTTTTTTAAAATATTGCGACATCTTTATTAACATAAAAATATTCTGCAGAAATATAATAAAATAAGTGTTGTGGTTTATCCCACCTGGTTGACAATAATATCAAACCAGGTGCATGAGCCTGAACGTCTTCAAACAATGTAGCACTGTATCAGGACTATAGAACAGATGGCTTTTATTGAAACCGATGCAGGCCAAAATGTGGGCAGAAACACCTTGAATTGCATTGCATTTTGGACATAGGGAATAAACTTTGTGGCCCGTCACATGACGTTGTACAGAGTGTGCCCACTTTGAAATCTAGCAAAAGTTTCTGATATGTTTGAGTTGTCAACCCCAACTAAAACCGCTCCAGGGTGACTTTTCGCTAGTCATTCGTGCGCGGTGACCCTAATCCAAGAGGAACATATATCTTGCCTGATCTGGGTGACGATTTCTGAAAAAGTAAGGTAACCACCACTAGTAGCATCCGTATGGCTGCTCTCTAGAGGTAGACAAACAGCAATTGCATTTGCGTCCACATTCACGTGCGACGAAACTCACTGAAATCATTAAAAATGTCAATCAAGCCTGACGAAGTTCCTAGTCGTGCGGTCCCCATGCCACCACCATTCAGACAAATGCTGAATGGAGTTTCGGGTGTCACTCAGAATCCAAATGTCAGTGCAAACACTCTCAGTTATGCAAAATTTTAAAGCCTCCTCAATAGCTTTTAGATCTGCACGGAGCACTGAGAAGTTGTCAAGGTTTCTTACGCACATTGCAAGGCCTTTCTCCTTTTTAACAAAACTCCGTATCCGAATTAGCGCCTTCACCCACTCTACCATATAAAATAAGTACTGCTGCTTACATTTAATTCTATATGACCTAAATGAAATTGTCACTTTTCGGAACTATTCAAATTATAATTGACTCTATATACTACTTCAGAGCACTCACAGTTTACTTCTGTTTTTGAAAATAAATATGTTCTGGTAAAATATTGCGCACTCTCTTAATTTAAGAGAGTGCAGAGTATTTTATCACAACAAATAAGGCAAAATTTATTAAAGAACGATTGATATTAGTATTTTTACAGCATTACTTCAAAGCTTTAATTTGGAGCTGAAATATAGGTAAAAAATGAATGTAATATTAACAATTAAACAAATTAAAATGCAATTTTTGTATCATATTAATTGATTGTGGGGAAAAATATTAAAACTATTTTATTGAAAACTGCTATGATTATTTTATTCAATATTTGAGGAATTATTTTCTGGAAATCGATTTATCACTCAATGGAGATTTTTTATTTTATCTTTATAAATGAAGTATCTTAATAAATGACTAATAATGTAAATTGAAAAATAGTCATGTTCCATATCCTTTTAATATGTGAAATCTTTTAATAAAAATAACATTTTAACTAAAAAGTTACAGGTAAAAAAATTAAGGATTACATGATTTTAAATTTTTTAAAAAAATCTTTTTTTTAATAAACGGAATCTTGTATATACGACTTAATAGACTTCTAAACTTCCCTCGAAGATTTTATTTATTGATATTTTCAATTATAACACCTTTTTCTAAGCAATGGAACTAAAGTAATTTTAGAAGATTTTGATTGAAGCTAACGCACTCTAATTTAAAATTCACCTTTTATAATCAATAGCGTCATTTCTCTAAACTTGTTACTGTCGATAATTGTTTCAAAGTTTCTTTTTGAATGACGAAAGAGGAAATAGAAGATGCCCTTACCTGAGATTGCAAAATAATTTATTGACAGGAAGCTCTGACAAAGCTAATTACAAAACTTTCCGATGTTTGTCTTGGATGGCAAAGTGAAATCTTAACACGCAAAATGATACAGCCTTGGACGAAGAAGCTTTTTTGAACTCTCTTCACTTGCAAGGTTAAATAATTAGAAACTTTTCAATCAGGTATTGTTGTTGCTGTTTTTTTTTTCCTTACATTCCATTTTTCCCCTTACTACAAGAAGATATATGTAAAATGTCTCTTCAATTCCTGTAAGTAATTATAACTCGATTACTGCTATCAATTCGTTAAATAGTCATCACAGAAAAATTCACAATTGATTTTAATCATTTTCAGACTTTTCTTTTGCCGTTAGTGAAAACAGCTGGTTTAGCCGGAATATTAGTTATCCTGTTTAAGAAAGTGGGTTTACACTCGGATAGTTATGAGATGACTGGAATGCAGCTGATACTAAGTTTACATTTGCTACAATTTCATAAAATTCCGGTATTTCATTCTTGGCTATAGATTGCCTTTTGGTGTTCAAGAATTTTTCTTTTTCACTGCGTATTGCATTAAAATGATGGATAATAGGCCAATAAATAAATAACTAATAATAATAAAATAAAAAAGGGTCAACGTACTTAAATTTGGAAAACTATAAAAATAATTGCAAATAAAGTTTTAAAAAAACACAACTTCTCATCTGTAAAAACAAAGATAAAAAAATGTCGGTAATAATTTATGTTAACAGATCACTTTTTCACACTGAAAAGAACTACCGAATTCTACAAACGCATGCGCAGTAAAAAAAAGTAATACAAAACAGCGGTATGTTTTCGTACTGTTGGGAAAATTACTAGCCATCGATCTAACAGAGTTTTCAGCCTTTCTAGCTGCCTACTAGCCGTCTTATAACAGACTGAATGGAATCTGACATAAATGCATGTCCATTATTTGAGCAATAGAGTTACATGGTATAGTATTTATTATTTTATACATTTTTCAATCGATTAAGAGAACCCTTTTAGCATTAGTTAGCTTGACACTGCTCTAAAGTTTCGTATAAGATTATACAATATTGAGTCATATTATGCAATATTTAATAATATATTACTATAATGAATAATATTTTGCAGTATTTGAATATTTTAGTACTATTAATTAGAACATGGCAAACATATTGAATTCTTGACATTCATAAAACGTATTTTGGTAATATTTCCCTCTGATATTATCATCCATTTTCCTTGTTACACTAATTGCAGATAACGATTGATTTGGAACTTGACAACTTACGGTCAGCTAATTGGAGATTTATCCATTTGGTTACCGAAACTCCAAATAAAGGTGATTGATCGTGCTAACAATGTACCATTTACTGAGTTTTCATGGATATGAAATACCACTCGCATTTGTACCTGACTTTGAGGAGTTATAGAAGAGAATTATCCAAGAAATTTATCGGAATAAATTAAAAAATAAAGTTGAAAAATAATTAAATTTGAATGCTTGAAAATTTAAGAAAATACAATTTTTGTAAATTGTATTTTGTTTTTTGATTTGGATTAAATTATTCTCAACATTTCCACATCACTTAAAATATATATTACACAATCGATTCCGGTTAATCGGACCAGATCGGGACGCGATCATTTTGGTCCTAATAACCGGCTGGTCCGATTACACGAACATGCCCTATGCTACAAGACGATACGTGCTATACGCAACATATTAAAATGTCATTATGACCTTTACTGTGCATGGCGAACATACAAACAAAAACTACTGTTGCTTATGAGCTTTATTCATTGAAAAAATAAATTTACAAACAAATTCTTCGAAACAATCTACACGATACTCAGCATGCGAAGCACAAAAAAAAATAGTTCTTATCAAATTCCAATCAACGTTTAAAGAACTTATCTAGTGTGATCTGACGCGTTCTGTTGACAGACTGCACTTGAACAAAATCACTACAAACATCTAACGCAGCAATGGGACTGCCTTCATTTCCCTCCTGCATGAAATAGTGACGCAAAATTTCATTGCATTTTTAGGCATCCTGTGTTGTCGCACCAACTCATTATGGGCGTCATCATCATTTTCCTGGTCTTCCGATGCTGTAGTGTGTTTTGCTGTAACTCGAGCAACAATTTCAGCGTCGTAATCTTCATTTTCATCGTAGTATTGAAGCTCGTTGTCGTTGGATAGAAATTCTTCGTAATTTTCGACCTGTTGGAGTTCCACATTTCCCTCACCATTTTCCCTTTCAGTCAGCATGTACACATCCACCTCCTGAGAAATACAGTTCTGAATTGTCACACTGCTTATATTTCGACAGCCATCTGCCAAAAATGTAACTCTTGTAACATGTTGAATTTGCACTTCTCTGTCTGTTGATGATGATGAGGTCAGCAAACTTTCAATTGCTTCAATGACGTAATTAACCAACCTTTCACGATAAAAGGTCTTCAAATTTTTTATGATGTCCATGTCCATTGGTTGTACCAAAGCTGTGGTCCTGGGAGGTAGAAATTCCAGGCGGATGTTTTTTCCAGGCATTTTGGCAGGGGAGACAAGACATGCACAGTTCACTGACTAAAGTGTTCCGAAGAAACTGGTGTACATGGGATTTCATTTCCCCGAAAAGCGGAGAAGCAGTGGTTCCTCACTGGCGGCTACCGAGCTGCCCGTTCTAAGAAACAAAGGGCTTGCTCGCCTCCCACTGGTTCTTTGGCCTTTTGGACTTCCTGTTATACACAAGTGACTTGTGGCTTCTTTTTCATCTTCCCTGCCACGTTCTTTGGTCCGTTTAAATGGAATTTTGGTTCAAATAAGCGAATAATATTAGGCTTATGTACATAGGATTTGTTTCGGTTCTTTAAGATTCAGTCCGAATAAGCGGCTGGTCCGATTATCCGGTGGTCCAATTAACCGGATTCGACTGTATATATATATATAATATAGGATACTTATCATAGAAGATATTTTGTATTTCGAAGTGAGTAATTTGAAGATTTTGTAATTTTTCAGTAATTCGAAGGAAAATTTTCAAAAAAAGACATTAAAACAAATTTTATTGTACCAGATTGCTAAAACATGCTTGAAAGGACAATATTAGAAGAAAATATACACTAATTGCCTTTAAGTTTTGAAAAGAAACTACTTATTTAACGAATATTTATCAAAATGTACAATGTTAGGATAAACAGAGCAAGTTAAAAAATAACGGAAATAATTTTATTTCTCCCAAATATAGCTCAAACTGCATAAAATGTTACATACCACATAATAAGTTTGTTAGTAAAAGTTTTATGGTCACTTAAAGTAGCCGTTAATGATTTTTTTGTCAAAATTTTTCTGTTTTGGATTTCAATTTCACTTGTTTTACAAACAATTCAAGTTGTCTTAAAATTCCCAGATCTATCACAACCTCAAATGTTTTGGATACATTCATACCAAATTCCATCTGTATATTTGGTCTCAATATCGACATTTTTGCTTCTTATGAATTTCGTAATCATGTTCATGTTTTTTTTTTCTTTGCAAACTTTATATACTTATTTCTCGAATGTACACTGAGTTTTCTTATTTAGTTTTCATATAATCTTAGTTTTACAGATAACGCACTGCCTGCGTTTTTTGGTTTTATCTTCTCGTATTCTTTATTTCTGAAAATAATAAGCATTTTGAATAAAATATATATGCTCTTCGAAATGGTACAAAGTTGTAAAAAAAACGTGATATTCTCAGAATCCTAGACATGAATTAATCGCTTTATTTATTTTTATTTTTAATTTTAAAATTAAATCGTTTTAATCTTGTTATATTCGAGATAAATCTAATGTTTAATTACCTGAATCAATGTCAAATAATTAAAAATATAAAAGTTTTTAAAAAATAATGGAAGTTTTTGGAAATAAATCAAAATGTAGAAAATCAGAAAGTAAATAACTTGATTATAGCTGGTTTCTGTCTAAAATACGAATTCTGAACTGCTAACACTATGAAACTAAAAAGGTCGTATCATGAATATAAAATACTTTTTATACAAATTACATAACTTTATCATTTTTTTTAGTTCAAAGCAGGTGGTAATTTGCAGAAAAACCAAAGCAGTGATATTTTTACTTAGAGTTATAGATGAGATTTTATTTGCTTTGGATTTCCACAAAGGAAATTATTTTTGCTTAAATATTATATAATATCAAAAACTTTATTCCTTGATCATTTTCTCTCTTTTTTTTACAATGGCCTTTAGAAAGGGCAATTTTCTGTACCTTTCGAGAAGTCTAGAATCTTTAACCCCTTAAATTTTTTATTTTCTCTACTTTCTAATAAGATGGTACCATACCTTCTATTTAGGGAATATTTTTTTATTTTGATATAAATAGAAATTTATCGACTACTTGACTTTTCTACACATTCGGAGTAATTTTAATATTTAATATTTTTTATTGTTATGAATGATTTATTTTTGTTTACAATTATTAAGAATCGGTGCACGTGTGGCAAACGGATAAAACAGTTAAGCTGTTAGTGATGCATAGTCAGTACAAAGTAGCTACTGATTACAGGTTGTCAAATAATAATTAAAATAATGAACAACTTAAATCCATAAATTTTGTATAAAAGGTAACTTTTATGATATTGTGAAGCATCGAAGTTTATTTTAGATTATAAAGTATTAAACATTTTTTAATAAATAACTTTACAATTTTACTCCTATTATTGAACTAATATTTTAAAATGTAAACTCTAATACTATATTCAACTGCAGAGAATTAATAATAAAACGATTAGTTATGTAAGGCGATTTCAAGATTTGATCGATTTATGTATTTAGTTGTGAGGAAAATGCTGGGATAAAGATATTTCATTTCTTTCACTCTTTTGAGTTATAAAATCCATCATCTAAAGCATTTAACCAGCTAATAAATCTTTTTAAGTTGAAAAAGTTTGGTTAACAAATGGTTTAATAATTTATCACCGTTTTAGTCAAGCGTCCACGAATTACCTTTGGTTATTTTTTTTTTAATCAAAAATGGGATCTCTGATTAATGATAAAGTTCTGAAAAAAATAAGTCGCGTTTTGTCAGTCATGATAATTAAACGGTTTTCAGATTGAGTGACGACAATGCTTTTTTTTCAGCGCACTGAAAAACGCATCTATAATATTTTGGTTTTTTTTTCTTCTAGCAGAAAATTAATTCTCTTTTCTGGATTATTTGTCTTTTTTCTATTTAATTCCAGATAGTTGTTCTGTCAGTAAAACAGTTTAAATACAAGATTTCCTCCCAGTTAAATTTGTTGTATATTTCCTATAAAGTTATGTATTAGTAGGTGTGGACAGAAAAAGCCATGCAATTTAGTTATCAAGCATTTTCTCACTAGGGAAAACCAGATATGTTGATAGGAAACTTCGTGTTTAAGGATTGGTTATATCTTCCTTGATGTATTTTATAACTATATAAGCTGCAATAATTTTCATTTCGAAGAATAGCCATTCCGATGGCTGATCGTAGCTCTTATTGGTGGAAATGCTCTGTGGTCAATGTTGACCATTATGATTTAACCCTAGTTTTCACTTCAAAGCGACAGCACCAACACTAAGATTCTAATTTACTGATCAGTATTAGTTTACCTAGTGATAATAATAATGGCGTAGAATTGAGTTCCCTGCACTCAAATATTAGATCATTCTTCGATGGAAGAGGTCACGGGTATTTAACGTTAGTTTAACAGAGTTGATTATCCAGATCATATTTTACACTAAAGCAGGTCTAGGTAGCTAATTTCTGGTTAGTAAACATTGTTTTCCCACCGTAAGTTACTTCGAACCTTAGAGGGGTATGTATCTAATAAAATAGTTTGTTTTCACTAATGTAGGCATATAATATTAGGGCTTGCTTTTTGATGATAAGTTGTAAATGTATATACAAGTCATGAATACCCTGCCGGACTTTCTACTATATCTAAACAATCTTAAATGGGGTTAATCTAAATCTTATAAACACTAGATGTTCTACATTTTTATTCAGTTACACATGTGAACACAAATATACACTTACATGATGGCAAACAAACAGATGCAAACAGATAACTGGAAATATATAAAAATCTTTCCTTTTTAACTTCTTTAAGTAACTAAAAGTTGATAATGATGGTCTATGATGATGATGATTACAGTACTTTCCTTTTGATGATGATGGCTAATTTATGATTACAATATTTTCTCTAAAACTTCTTCGCACTTAGGCAATAAAAAATACAACATATATTGCGCATACATTAATATAACATCGTTTTCATTAAATAAACATTTACGTTACATTAAAAATATACATTTATGTTGTGTTAAAAATATACTTTTATGTTACGTTAAAATATACATTTTACGTTTACGTTAAATATATAACATCTTTTACGTTAAATATCACAAAATTGAGAAGAAAAAAAATACGAAGAAAAAGAAACCAACACTTTTTTAGAATTACATCTTAGTCGAAGAGATACGTATAATATACCAACCTCGTGGGTTCCTGAATTAATCTCTATGATTATTATCTCATTATGAAAGCTTTCTTCTGTATTAAAGAATAAGATTTTTCTGTGAGACGATATTATTATCTCTTGGAATATCTGGAGCATTGCAAGTTTCGTCCTTTTTGTTTTTTCTGCTTAGTAATTCTTATTTCATTTTATTCAGATTATTTTAAATAAATCTAATAGGGAATTTCAATTAAATTCACTTATTTATTTGTAGCAAATGCGTTTTTACTAGTAACATACTTTAAATCGAACTGGAATATTTTATGAAGAGAGTTGGCAGATAGAGACGAAGATTTTATTGAAAATACATAGCAATAAAGATGTTCACTTCCATTAAGGACGTATGCCATTACCTTTCTTCAGCTAGTAACATACTATTGAACTCGTGTTGAAACTATATGAACGGATGTAGATTCCAATGCATACTTAAACACTTTTTTTTTAGGATTCTCTAAGTATAAATTCTATGATCGACAACAAGTATATCACAAGGACTTGTAAATGTAAGTCTATGCTAACATTTCAAATGGAAACGACGCAGACATAAATTCAAAAAATGGGAGAAACAAGAAAATAGACAGAAGAATACAATAAAATTCAAAATTGCTCGCACCTGACGGAAATATACAGTAAATAAGGTCATAGAGTAGAAAAGCTTGATAAAATGAAAATTTATAATTCAAAATTTAAATACATAAAACTCAAATGTATATATGCAAACTTATGTAGGCAAACACTCAAAATGTCTAAATAATACTTCAATAATATTATTAAAATACGAATAAAATATATAAATGATTAAAATAACAACTATAATAAACTCTATTGTTAATAACTACACTGCCGTTTCTATGTTATTTGATGAATGTTAATAACCACACTGCCGTTTCTATGTTATTTGATGAAAAGAATATTGGAGATATCTACAGTACCATATATAGACATGCTTCGTCTTATTTTGGAATTATATAGATGCAATACCAAGGTTTTGTGATAGATCAACACATATTTCTTAATTAATATCTTCTTTAAAATTCATAGGTTATTTTACTGAATATCTTATTTGAAATACACATATTTTTATCTATAGCATAACATTTAATGTTGTTTCGATGGTAATATCTTTATAAACTTTAAGAGATATGAAATATCGTTAAAAGAAAAATCAATTAAAACCTTTGAATGCTAGTATGGAATTATAATTTTAAAATAAAGAAACATTTTGAGAAATTTGGGATCTTTTTACAAATGTTTTGAAAGATTATGACTGAATAAGTCTATATGAACCCTTTTTTTTAATCAGAACGCTACATTAACTAAATCTGTCTAAAAGGATTTTGAATCTTACAGAGAAGGAGACATACTAAAATTAATCTGAAAATGGGAAATCATCTAAGCGTTTATTCAAAATACTCAGTTTTAATCACGGATATATTTAACAAATGATATCAAAGATAACATTATGCTAGACCTAACTAAATTTTATACTTTGTAATACAACGGGGGATGAAATGATACTTTATTGTCTTAATATCTTCTCCGTATCAATAAAATTTATGTTTTGAGTGATTTTACCAGCTTTCATTTTATTTATATTTTTCTAACGATCCTGAATGTTTCATAAATTTCAAAAATTTATTTCGTTGTTTTATAACTGATTTTCCCATTTAATGGTTAATTTAAAATTTAATATCTAATACATTTGAGGTGATAAATAATTTTAAAGACCTTATCAAGTGCAAAATAAAAATGGGCTTTAAAAAATGCAAGTTTAGTTTAGTTATATTAACGTCCCGTTTAAAGCAACACGAGGGCTATTTTGGGACGGACCTCGTAATTTAGAACCACGGCCAGATGACGAAGATGACACCTGAACTGGCACCCCCCTCTCCACACCACGCCACACCAGCGGGAGGACATTTGGCCTGACAGATTTAACGTGCAACATACCCCCTCACACGACGGTTCTTCGGTGGAATCGAGTCTCGAACCTGAAACCCTCTGGTTCCGAAGCCACCGGGTCACCGCGGCCCTAAAAGATGCAAGTAGAAGTATGCAATTAATATTAAAGTTCATCATATTTTTTAACGGTAGGAAAAATGTGTTTCCTTTAAGCATGTTAAGGTTTTCTTATTAAAATTCTGAATTTAATTAAACAAAATTTAGTATTTTTTCTTTTTTTTAATGCTATTCTGATGCAGTGAAATATTTCTGTTAAGCGCGATAGATCTTCCATTTTGCATATTTTGTTTAATTCTCAAAATTTTCAATAATTATTAATCGGCAAAAAGGATATTGATTATATGATACTAGAGCGGTTTTTGAAATTTTTTACATGAGCTTTTCTGTTTATTTTATTGCAAATTAGATTTTACAATTATTATTTTGTGTCATTAATTGAAACAAATTATTTAAATATCCTTCCAACACAATTTTAGGTAAATTTTTGAATGGTTTAATTTGAAACACAAAATTTTAAACAAAATTATCAATTTCCTCAAATGAACCCGGAATTTGAAATCACAATCTTCTTTTTAAATACTTTATTTACCAATGAAGTAATTCTAAGTAAAATAAAAAAGAAGCGTGAAATTATGTTTGTACTTTGCCTTTGCTAGAAATTATCTGAACAATAAGTATGAATGCAAAGAAAAAACACTTTCTTCGACTTTTCTGCATACATTTTCTTATAAACAAATCAACGTAAATTGTTTTGCAACAGACGATAATTAAGAAACTTTAACTTTGTAATTTGTGAGACAAAAAATATACATTATCATGTTTATAGAGTTGTCGTATATTAAAGTAATTGATTTCAAAGCAAAAATCGGTGCAAGATTGGAACACAAATTCACAATTCATATATCGCTTTGCTCACAATAATTATAAACTATACTGACGAATGAAATACCTTTAGTGACAAGTATTTAAAATTACGCTTCGTTGTTTTTCTAAAGAGAATAAAAAATAGAAACAAGGATTATTTTAATAATTTTTACTATAGTAACGTATGGTTGAATTATTTTTATTGTCGTTTTTAATCGCATATTTCACATTATTACCTTTTAATGTTTGGATAGTTAAACGTTACATATAACATGTATGCTAATTTTTATTACATTTACACATTAATGTTAAATATTCTTAAGAATTATGACCATAATGTCAGAAACTTTATATAAATCAGACCAAATTTTGTTGTTTCTATAAGAAAACTATCTTAAATTATGAGACATTTTCAAAACAATTTAGCATCTGTACACAACGTTAACTCAACGAGATAAATTGATATTTTTCCATTGTTTACTTTAAGAATAAAGATATAAAAGCTTTTAATACCACAAGCCTTTTCAATTTTCTTTCATCCAAAGTTATTTATCTTGATATTTGACAAACTTCATTATTACCTGAATCTCCATTCAGGTCTTTTATAAATCTTAATTTTCACTTCGGGTGATAATAAATCGATTGTAACTGCTTGCGCCAACCTTTAAAGAGTTTTCTGCCAAACAGTCTTAAAAGCCGAGACATTAATCCTCAACGCACAAAGCTTCTTAAAAAAACGAAAAGCACCCGCCGCATCAACGGCATCTTTTCTTCACATTTTTAACACTTTTGCTTCTTGAAGTACATCCCACTTATCACAGTAGATCTTTTTTAAAAGTGTCATCTTTCTTTTCTTCTGAGTTTTTTTCTGAAGCTTTTTATGGTCTTACTTTTAAGCTGTTATTATTTCTTGACTCACAGCCTAAAGAAAGCAGCGAATGTGTTTAGGTCAAAAAAATAATTTATGTCTCTTCTTTTCAAAGTTTTTCTAGCGGTTTTCTTCCTGGAGTATTTTAGTTTGCAATGAAAAAAATGTTCAAGATACTTCGAAGCGCAGTTAAAGCAATATGAGACATCGTTGCCTTTTTTGGATAGAATCAAATAGCATTAGGGCTATCAGCCGATAAATAAAAATAGAAGTTGAAAGCTCTTTGTTAATTGAACTGAAAAGTGTGAAAGTTTATCTTTAATAAATATGGAATGCTTCGATTTCGAAAAAAAAGTCTTTCCATGCAATTTCAAAGCCAGAATCAAAAACAATTTTTTTGTCCAAAAAATTTATTTTTTTAAATATATTTTAAGCAAGAATAATTTTTGGTGCGAATAATTGACAGCAGAAAGCCTCTTATCATACGTTTGAGACAATTTTTGTTTAAGAATCTATATTACTTAATAAATATATAAAAGGAGAAAATTTATATAATTATATTAAAACGGAAATATGAATAATTACGTAGTGATAAAATTATGGTTAGTAAAAATTAAAAAAAAATGATTTACAAAAAATCTCTTGCTATATATTTATATAATTGTTCAATTATCGAGGCTCATCGCTCAATCAGTCAATACATAGAATGAATCCATAAATATGATTTTCAAGTATATTTTTTTCCTATTCTACGAATATTTGTCATTAACTGATTTAGTTCTCATCTATAATATTTTGTAGGAAATAGAAGCTTGACGAATTTACTATTTTCAAAAAATATGAAAGAGAATATAATAGGAGAAAATCCTAGAAAAAATTTACCATTTATCTTAAAAGCCCAAAAATGAGGAAAACATTTAGAATGACAGGATCTGGTGAAATAAACCCCATATATATATTTACAGGATTAATCATAACAAAAAAGAATAAAAATGGTACTTACAAGAATCCCAAGGAAATTTTATAACCAATACGTATCACTTTATCTTGTTCCATATATTGTTAAAATCAACACTATAAATATATGTTGTGACTTGCGATTTTATCATAAATGAAGAAAATAATATGAACTCAATTTGATGTTTTTTAATCAAGAATAATTATAATATTGAAAAAGGGTTGATAAATACAAGAATTTTTTTATTTATTTATATTGCGTTTATGAAGGGATTAATAAAGAAAATACAATTTCAGTGCTTTAGTATTAGCTGTCGGCCTAGTGCAAATTGATTCATTTATTCTTGCTTCAAAAATGGATGCAACGCATGGCAGTTATGTTGAAATTTAGTTTTTCTTTTTTTAAAGTTATCGGTTTAATAGTATGTGATAATCCCAGAGGCCTATTTGAAATATGTTCCTTTCCGTAGCACAATTCGAAAGCGTTTCAGAGGAGGAAAGGCAATCAGTTTGAAAGGAAACGAAAATAAAGCTACATTGGCAGCTATATTGGATGTAAACATCAACACCGTAACGATTAAAGAGGGGAAACATAATTGAATCACATTTATTGAACGATCGGAAAGAGGGCATTTCATTGGATACCATTTACTAGTCCCAATGCATGACCAGTGTTTTTGCTCGTTAGGCTCTGATACAGTCATCATTATCGTCAAACTCGAGAAAAATTATGTAAAGATTATATTATTTGTGTTCTAGAGTTTCTTATATATCTGCTTTAGCATCATGTAAATTTTCCCTCAAATCTTGAAAAATTTTGCTCTCCGATTTGAGTGTTTAGTTTATCACCACAAACAGTGTTTGATTGTCTTAGGTGATTTGAAAAAAAAAAATGTTGATTTTTTTGCAGACTTGAAAATGCAGTCATATAATAATTTGGAATATTTTCAAAGAGACCATCAAAATTGAGTACGTAGCTATAATTCTGAATTTTTCATAACTTCTATCTACCAATCTACGTACAATTTCAGGCTCTCATTAAGAGTGCATGAATAAAAATGTTTGTACTATAGGTACAATTATGTATCTAATATATAATTCGTATTCAAAGTCAATATGATTTCAAGAACAAATCAAAATGAAATGTATTTTTCATTGCAAAAAATTATTTAACATATTTAAATTTCTATTTACCATTTTAATCAAAAATATAGCTGCCTAAAAAGCATTGCTTGTAACTTACGTAGCAACTACTTATTCGTTCATATTTTCTTTTGAAGCAACTAAACACCCTTTTCTTCCCATATTATAAACCGAAAAATATCTCGGAATTTTTTTTATTACTTAATATACTTCCTACATTATGAAAGTCCATAACATTCTAAGCCTTATGAATGATTCCATTACCAGCGCATGTAGCATATTGTTTATTAACTTCATAACCTCCAACAACAGCTATCATCCGCATTTCAAATTAAGTTCAGTAGTGAGATATGTTTTGTAAATACTCTCTTGTCATCCGCTATCTCCGCATGCATCTCGGCGTAATGGTGAGCTCGAGATACCATATCGTGTCGTAGCATCCGGATCATGAATTCGTGGTGACCGCTTTAACATGAGGTATCAGAGCGCTATATGCTCATTAACTTGCATAATTATACGAACGCGCGGGATAAGAGGGCTGTTTGTTAAGGTGAATGGCAGGCAAGCTGCGTCTTGGAATCTCAAACATGCATTCTGAATGAACTTTAATCCAGGAGAATGGTAATGAGGGGCGTATTAGCCAGATGCAGCAATTCTAAAAACGCGCAGGTTTTATCTAAGGGATTAGATGAAATAATTTTCAAAATTTTTATTCGTATTTAAGACTTTTATCGGAGAATAATACTTAGTTGTCGTTTACCTTCTCAAAATAAATGATCTGTAATAACAGCACTGCTTTAAACAATACCCAAATAAAATATTTTTTCCTCAATGATAAGATTTTCCCACAAACAGTGTTTTATTTAGTAAAATTTAATATAGCTATTTTAGTTCGATGCCAATAATTTTGTCTAAATAATCAGTCAAAATACGAATAAAATGGTTATCCCTAGCGTTCTTAGTGATAACGCTTTTGTCCTTGTTAAGTCAGATTTTCACTGTCGCTACCAATTAGAAACACCTTTTCCCTAGTGAATTCGTGTTCTTTCCAACACTTTCAGTTAAAACGCGTTTTCCAAAATTAATTAGTGTTTTGACTGATTTCGAGTTTTTACTGTAACATATACATTGAAGTTATTTAATAAAAAGTAACTAAAATACAACTTTTCTTTCTTGACCTAAGAAGTTATCGAATTATATTTTTTTATTACTTCTGTATATTAAGGATGAAAAAGTAGATAAAATCTTTACAAACTACAAGAAGCAAAAAATTCAATCCTTATCAAAAATAATAAAAATGATGAAACAAACAAACAAAAAAAAAAACGAAAATATTTTTGTAGCATACTTTACTTGTTGGGTTTCATGTTTTCTTTACTAAAAATATGCAAGTTGAAAAAACTCAGAAGACAGCAATATAAAGCAGCAATGAACAACATTTGGAAAACGTTCAATTAAAATATATTACAGATGTGATTAAAGCTTTAATTTTTTATTCCTTTTTTTTCTGTTTCAATCGCTAATGCGATTTTCATCAACCTTCACATTTTAGATTAAAAAACACCCATTACTAATTTTTTTTCCTTCATAAAAGAGTGTTTTTAAAATCTATTTCATTTGTGGTTACCTTAATAATAATATGTGACTTTGAATGATTTTTAGCGCACAATTATAATGCTTAGTTGCTGAAAAAGCTTTCTTTAAGGCCTTTTGTTATTTCAAACTTTTCTTTGTTGATTCACTAATCCATTTATTCATACAATAGAAAACCATTATATTTATAAATTTTGACAATTATTTCAAGGCATTTCTTAAACCAATTGTGTAGGAAAAAATTGTCCTCACATGAAAATATTGTTTATAAAAAATATGAAGAATGCATTAATATTTCTAGGCAGAAAACGAAAATCTTCATTTTTTATGTATGTTACCTTTAGTTCTTAGAAAGATATTCATAAACTTTTATAGAAATAAAACCTTATAGAAATTCAAATAGATATAAGTTAAATTATAAATCCAACAGGAAAAATCCTTTCATACTTAGCATAGAATATTTCTAAAATATATATTAGTTAATTTACTTTAAGATTAGACTTGCACATTAATTCATAAGAAATGTGCAATTTGTGATAAATGTAGAATATAATCACATTACTAAAAATTTAAGCGGGGATAACATACAAAAGTCTGTATAATTGTCATAAACAATACCTTCAGCGAAAATGTGTTTAAATGAATGATTATAACGTATGCTCTCGGATATAGATACTAAGCTTCACAGTGATGTTCAAAAATATCGATATGTTATTTAAAAGTTCAATAAAAGATTTTATAATTGAAATTCTTCAAAAGTGTGAAAATTAGCATATACTCGATTACATTTACTAAAATAATATTTTAGTGAATGGATATTTGTTATTTACATCAGGAATCATTATATATAATAAATATAATAATTTACATTATATGCTTATAAATAATTGGTTAATATAATTTCAATTCAAAACTCCATTTGGAAATTCTATGACAAGAAATAACCCTAAAATTTCAGTTGTCGCTTTTTATCATTTGAATGGTTTAGCACAAGTATTTCCGTTGTGTCTATTAAACACCAGAGTCTATTCAATTTTTTCTTTTTTCAGCATTTTAGCTCGGAATATGAAAAAAAAACACCTCATTTTTAATTAATTTTCTTAGTGATTATACATATTATTGTTCTAGGTTAATTAGGAAGAACTTTGCAGTTAAATATACCTAGAACGTTCGCTGGTGTCGTTCATCTTATAGTAACTCATTCTTCTTCGAAAGTAAATTAGTAAAACAAACTTTCAAAAGTACTATCACACATGTGTTTACCCTGAATGTAGAGTTATTTTGTTCACATAGGAAATGAATCCATCATTCTAAAATTGTTTGTCTAAGTTTTCCTTTCACAGCATTTGCTTACATCGCCGTGAAAAGATTGATCCGATTTTCGATTCGAAAATAAAAAGTTTAATGGAAATCCAGCTAAAAAAATGTGTATCTCTGGCATGAAAATGTACAGGAAAAATTAATACCACTGTATCCATTGCAAATGAGATATGTACAAAACGTTATGCCTAAAATCGCTATTTCCTGTTAATCCCTGTTTTCTTCTTTCTGCTTGACGGGTGATAACTCCTCGCACACATGCCCCTCAATTTCTGCTTAGCATTTCAGTGCTTCAAAGACTACAAGCCAAAAAAGTATCATGTTCTTACACGATAACAAACCAGCAACGGGAATAGAAGAACGGGAAGATCATCAAATTAACTTGGTAATTCTAAATTTTCATCCCTGTTATTATTGTTAGTATATAAATCATGTACATTTAATTCATATGTAACTTATGAACTCCCTCCCGATTCAACTATTAAGTATATGAAAAGCATTAATACGGTCCTAACTTATATATATATTTATAATTCAGACGGTGATATCAATTGCCGAATTTCTATATTTGTCTAATATAATTGAAAAATTACATTCACAAGCATATAGTGAAGCAAAATAATAATAATAGCAAGAAGATTGATAGATTTCTTCTAGAATTCCTTTTTTTGGGATATTCTCCTATTTCTGAGTCATAATCAACTCTCACTTCTCTAGCTATTTGTTTTATTGAGTAAAGGGACTCGTATGAGAAATAAAAGTTTAAACAGCCTTTATAATGCAAAAAAATTAAAACTAGCTGACAGTCAACATTATTTCTAAATGGCAAGATAATTATTCGTTAATTTTCAAATATTTAAGTTGTCAATCCTGTCAAATAAATGACTGAATCGTCAATTTCCAAATATTTAAACTGTCAATAATTAATTTTCACGGTAAAATTACCAGAAAATAACTTCTTCAAATTACTATACAAGTCAAAGAATATTTTTAACAACCTTTCCGCTTATATCAAACACAAAATTAACTCATCACTTAGCATTTAACAATGAAAGATTAATGACTTTCCAAACTTCAGAATTTCTTTCCAAAAAAAAATAAAACCACGATATGTTAAAGGCAATTTCAAAGAGAAGTAACTGAAGAGGTTCCCATGTTCGCGTTGCTGTTGCGACCCAGTTTAACCGAAGAAGTTTTAAATTCTCTTTTAACGAAGTGGCACTAAATGGACAAATAATTGCGGTCCATCGATTTTGTCAAAGTACTGGAAGGAATCATTAAATTTTATTGCCATCATTATGAGACTCCCATCCAAGAACAGGAAATGGAGAGCTCTTATTAAGTCTAACAAGAGATTATTGCGCTGTGGAATAACACTCATTACTACGATTTAGGATACCTAATATAGATTTCATTCCGATTACCATTATATGTAATGGCAAAATTACCTTACTTGAAAAGATAGTTAGTATTATTTCGATTGTAAAAGATATAAAAAATGTGTTTCGACATGAGGAAAACGTTAAAATAATTTTTTAAAGTACTTAACACATTGAAGTTGGGGACCTTGACGAAAGTATGCTAGGTAACACGGACCAAATCTTAGTACTACGACTCCCGCTTTTAATGTGTTAATAATATATAGAGCAATTTTCTTCAAAGGTTATACCTAAACGAAAAGAAATTTAATGTAAAATATTTAATTCAATATGTGTTATCACGATGATTTGGGGTTATTATTGGTTTTGAAATCGATGGTTATGTTTTTAAGGCCTTGTTCAGAATAAAGTTCATATGCTCATAGGTGAAATTATATCTGCCATCTTTAGTCAAAAATCAATACGTTGATCCTATGTTAAGAAATCAGTTATTGACCTGAGCTATTTGCAGCCTTCAAGTTTCCTTGAGTTCTTATAATTTTCATTTATTACAAAACGAGCTAGCAATCTCTCTATGGATGAAAGTTAATTGTATTAGAGATTATAATCTGATTGAAAGTAATTATTTGGTAACCGAATATGAGAAAATAAGATCCAATCATTTTTTTGTTATGTATATATTTCATAATTATAAATATACCTTTAACTAAACGATAGCAAGGCACTTTGAAAGGGCATAGATTTATTTCTTATTTTGTTAAATTGAAATTTCGAGGTTCCACTTTAATAGTTTTCATATATTTTTTGAAACAGAACGTCAATATAAAAAGCATTTAAAGTAGAAATTCAAAATTCCTTAAAATAATATGTTGTCTTAAATGCTAAATGAATGCTGGAGCGTTTGTCATTTTTGTCGAATTTTTCATACGTGATTCTAATGTAAAAATTGCCTCTATAAAACTCTTCTATCCCACTTATCTGCTGACAAAAAATGGTTAACTCATGCCGGATATAACAGATTACCATGAAAAAAGCCACTGAAAAACTCCTAGATGCTCCTTTGAACAGCACTCACTGAATATATTACGTGTAAGCATTTTGTAGTACATGGTAAACTTAATTAGAATAAGTGTTCTAGTGTTTGGTGTAACGAGTGTTTTACAAAAAAAAATTCTTTTCAACATATTAAAAACAGTAGCCATAGGGTTTATCAAGATACTTTTTATATCCAGATATATGATTTTATTTTTAAGCCTCCAGATTTCAAACAATTTATAAATTTGTTTTAGAGCATTTAAATTTAAATGCTTTATTTTAAATTTTACCGAACTAAGTTTTCATCTATTTTAATCTTGTTCATAAACATATTACAGACAGCTTACATTTTTATTGAAAGTAAATAATTAAATAGAAATCTTAATTTTTGCATCGAAAAAAATTCAAATTATTTCTATTTAGCTCATTATATTCTTAAGTTCCAAAGTACTTACTAGTCATGAGACAGTCCAACCATATAGAAATTAAACATTTTTTTCAATTATAATCTTCATATCACATGAATTTATTCTAAAATTTGTTATATTTTGGAACATTAACATACACACCAACATAATTATAATTCCCTAGATTATAAATCTACGAAGGGGACAACAAAACTCTTGTAAGTCTTCTAATATTTCGTTTCATTACTTCATATACATGACAAAAAGTGATTACAGGCAGAATATTTTAAATAAACAATGAAAATATTTTCGTTTTGCTTATATTTGTATCTTTGTGTATACAGCATATTCACATAATTTATTCATATGACATCCGTAATCTCTTCTGAACACATTTAATTTGTTTCAGAAAAAAATATTTCGCGTTTGATCGATGAAGCTAAGTTTTTATTTATAGTGAGCTTAGCAACTAATCTGTCTGTAGGTACCGAGCAATGTTTGAAATTGGAGTCAGACATGACGACAAATATATTAGAGATAACTCCTATCCAAGCGAGCTAATGAACTGAAAATCTCTTCTACAAACATATATGTATTATAAATGATCCCCGAGCTATTGGTCATCGAACTAAAGCTGAGGGCATTCACTGCTGTCATGTCATTATCTCCAGATGGTGAATGTGAGGTATTTTAATGCATGAGCACCAGAATCCATTATCCGTTGTCAACGTTATTGTGTCGCCCTCTAAATATGTACTTTTAGCTGGCATCCACGGATTAGCAGTTTCGAAATTCGATCCGTGACATAGCAGTGACAATAACTTTGAGGAGATCAAGGATGCTTTGACAGGGGAACTCAGTGAGAGCTTTTTGGAACTTCGATGAAATTATATATATATAAGTTTAATGGAACGTATTAGACAAAGGATAAATATTGTTTAGGGTAGACAATGTCATTTACCTGTCATCTATAAGTCACAATGCTATTTATAAAAGAGAGCCTTCAGCCTAAATAAAGCACCTAAGATGGTAGGAGTGGAAGATTTATGGTGCAATATATGAGCTTTAAGGATTAAAATATGATAAATAATTTTTAAATAATAATCACACTGTCTATATAACCAATAATTTTTAACTAAAATAAGAACATTTTGAATGAATCGAACACTATAATACTTATTGTAAAATATTATTGAATATTAATTCCTTGCCATGGAAAGAAAACCATTCTATAATTAATATTCTTATAGCATTAGTTATAGAATAGTTAGTTATAAATATGTATTATACATTTTTGCTTTCTCGAAAAAGGAAATGTCAAAGAAAAATATGTTAATAATCAAAAGATTCAAACTCAGATTTTTGATGAATTGCCTCTTTTCAGATGTTTTTGAGTATGAAGAACATATTTGTGAAATTATATTTATTTATATGTCTGACAGTATGATAACTCAATAGTCTGTGGAGCAAACTTATGAAATTTGATGTGAAGAATTGATAACAAGCATGTATATTTATATCAGAATTTGAATATAATATTCCGCTATTTGAGCACAACACAATAAATATTTAACTTGAAAAAGTTAGAAAAATATGTAGCACATATTTTTAGCATCTATAAGTACCATAGATTCACATCTATTCAAATCTGCCTAATCGGTATACTTAGCTTCATCCGTCAAGTTTATCATTTCTTTTTTTTCATACGAAATATACAAAGACAATTTGCATATTTGAAAATCTGTACCATACTGTAGTCATCTGCATGAAGGATATCTATCAAATTTATAATGAAGTATATTATTCTAGCTGTTTAAATACAGCCAAATGCATTAAATACAAGAGCTTAAAATCTGGTAGACACATCTTGAAGTGTAACTAACTGCAACATTTTAAATTAAATCATCATTGTACATTACGTTAATGCATTCTAAAAATCGTTATGTAAACATGAAAAAAAATAATGGCTGTATTTTAAACGTTAAAAACGTAACAGCTATACGTTACTCTATGCATTCTAAAAAATACAAAACCTTAAATAAATAAAATTTAATATTTGATCTTGTTACAAAAATTGCTGCTATGTATTTAATTTCATATTCATTCGATGGGGAAAATAAAGGCATGCACAATACAAATTTGATTTCCTGGAACTTGTGTATTACCTGCGCAAGAAAAATAAGGCCATAAGATTTTTAGATTCAGTAAAATTTCTAGATTCCAGTCAAATTTTAATATTTTTTTCGGTTTTGTTCGCTGTTGTCCTCCGTGACAATAAGTACTCTTTTATGAGGTGGGGAAAATCTAATCTAATCTCGGGAGCTAGTTGTAACAGTTCTAAGTTTAACAAAGACTTTATGCAGTAGTTTTAAGTTATTAAAACAAAATTTTCGCTGAAAATGATTTTTGTGCTTAGCTAAAATTCAAAATGCAATGTTTTTCGAAAATTTCTTTAAAAAAACTTAATTTTCTAAAACTTCTAAATTTTTGTCGATTACAATATAATCTCGTCACATAAAAAATAAAAATGGGAAATCAAAACTTATTATTTATTATTTTAAATTAGATATATCCTTATTAGAGACAAAATGTTATCAATAAAAACGTAAAATCATCTTTTTTAATATGCATAATCTTGAATTTACATTTCTAAAATTATGTTATTAAATAAACACAAATATTTCAAATGCTTACGGCTATTATTCAAAATGTTTATGTTACAATATTTATAAGCAAATGTGTTAATTCATATGCATTACAAAATATCAAAAAGCATAGAATTTAATATTTAAATATTTGCTGATTTTAGCACTGAATTGAAATTTTTTTCTCCTCTCTGTAATTGCAAGCAACGATAAAATAAATTTGAAAAACAAAACCAGGAATCGCTGTATAAACCGCTCTGAGACATAAAATTCCCACATCAAACTTAACTCCGGTTTCAAATAAAGAAAGAAAGAAATGTTTCAGTTTCATGGAAACATCTGTAGAAACAAACATCCTTTCCGCCCTGGGTACAATCATTATCTGTTTTTGTAAAACATAATAGAAGGAAGGACTCGTGTACTTCGGCTATAAACAATTCAAAAGCAATGACAATTAGTGATGAGAATGTCAGCACTACAGCAACCCTTTCTTTTCTAGAATTCGGTTGCTAATGGCAACGGCTGCCGTATTGTGGAAATTGTTTTTAAAAATAACTGTTGTGTTTAGTGCTTTTATAGCCCTCGTGCGTCGAGAGAATACTGTTTAAATATACTCCATCCAATAGAAGAGTTTTAGAAACAAATTCTATTTTAATCAATAATATGTTCATTGTTTTTTTTATTGTGAGATACAATGATGTAATTTGCCGGTGAACAGCGCTTAGGATGTATAATGGAGAAATATTTGATATTATTAAAGTTTTAATATTGTCAAACTGCATAAAAAATTTCTCTGAGCTGTTTTGATGAATGTTAAGTCATTCTTTATTATACTTTCAAGCTGAAAATTTAATGTTTCTAAATTATATAGCTTCTAGTTTATTTCTTGACTGATCATGAAGTATTATAAGAAAAAAATAATTTGAATTCAGTAAATTTTTTGTGATTCTGTAATTGCTCTGTTTGCAATAATATACTGATATCCCTCAAAATGCATTTATTTTTATAGTAATATATTTATTTGTCTCTTAATTCTATGAAATTTTTTATTCAAATTTTAATCTGAAAATACTAATAATAAATTAGATTTCATAAATATCAATTCGAAAATATAATTTAAAAATTGCAAATCAAAATATACAAAAAAAAAACCTATTCAAACGAAATCATAATTATGAAATAATTCTGCTATGACTTTTCATCTACAAGTATTCGTCAGTGTGCTTTTGTCTAATATCAGGAAAAGAAATATAATCAGAGTACCTCAAAAAACTTTTTGTGGAAATAAAATTTGCAAGATATTTCAGACAGATACAGAACACTTTTACAAAGAAGCTGATTCTTTAAAGAAAATTTTTTGCAACTTCATCCATTTGGTCTACTTCAAATTGACTTTCAAATAAAATAAAAACGAAACTTATGAAGATTTCGTACTTTCAAGAGATATTCAGCAATTTAATCAGCCAGATTTATTGCTTCGTTGGCTTTAGGAAATGAGAACTCGAATTCATATACATTCCAGTTTCAGCTTCAATAAATGGTTTCCGCAGTAGAATGTTTCGTGCTAACTCCTTTTGTAGCTTAAAAACGTAAACGATTCGATTTCTCTTTTTTTTATTGCGGAGAATTATCAAAAGAAAGAAATGGAGTTTCTCAGATCTATCTATTCCTCGCTATCTTTTGATTGTTAAAAATGTAAAAAATTATGTTTTAAATTAACAAGGAATGTAAAACGATCAAAAAGATATTATATTCTTAGGACAAAATCTATGAGACATTAGGCAGTTGACTCCATATTCTGAGGAAAAAAATCAAAAAGGCATTATGCAGGTCATTCTATATTCATAGGAATTTTCTGACTGTTGTTTTCCATAAATCACCATCTAAATGCAACATTACTAGACAGTTCAAATACTTTCAAAAGGAAATGATCTGTTGTTTTGTGAGAATCGGTAATCGAATGTTGTAATTCTTATTTGCGATAATTATAGATAAATATAACAGTCCGCAAAAATCGCATGATACAGCAGTAAATATATTTCCGTATAGAGACAATTTTAGGAATAAATATATAGTAGATGACACATAAAGACATAATAAATTTTTATAATACAACAGTAAATAAAAGAGAATCTTAGTCGATGAATTAATTAAAAGAGGTTACTACAAAATATAAAGAATATAACATAGAATTAATTAAACACAAATTAACAATAATATTATCTATCTTTTTCATAAACAATACCACCACAACTCATACGCATTCCTAATCTGTTAAAGATACTATCAATAACACAATTTCGGACTCTTAAAGTTAGGTGTTCAAAAGTTGTAACCCCTATCCCTGTATGTATATCCCCCACAATTTGAAATATAAATTCAATTGTGATTGTCAGCTTTTGAATATTTTTATTCCATTTGTCACGTATTACGTACTTCATCAATTTAGTTCGTTTATTTTACTTTATGTAAAAACAAAGAACATCGATAGTGAATCTCAACAATTCCAAAGACGATTTATTTCATCAACTTTTAAACATAGGTTTCCAATGGGACTTATTGCAAAGCTTCCAGCTCTGAAACCTTCCATATGGAAGGAAAAGGATACAGAGGCAGCATTATTCAACATTTGATAAAGTGAATAACAGACTATGTTTATTGTTCTTGTAATTTTTTTTTTTGTATATTTGGACTTTTATCGGCAGTTCAAGAAAGGATGGGGACTTCCACTTCATAATTTTACTATGATTAAAATTGAAAATCGAAAATCGAATCATCTTTATTAATAATAATCATAATCTGTAAGACGTAATTTAGTAAAATGCAGAAAATATATTTTTTTTGGAAATCAAGCAATATTATAAATAAATTAAGACGCATTATAAACATAAGAATTAAATTATTAAGTATTAATTAAAAGTTAAAATATATAGCAAATGAAATTAATATCTTTCTTATTCTATTTGCAATAAAGAATAATTATAATAAAGAAATTTTCAAAGTGATAATAATTTAAAAATTGGTGATTTGTGCAAGTATATTACTTATGCTTATTAGTTTTACCATTAACAAAAATTACTAATCTAGTAGAATATTAATTATAAAGATTATGTGAAGATTAGATCATGCGATAATAGAAATTTATATCCTTATTTGGAGGTAATTTTCTAAATGATGGATTTTTTAAATAAGGTTAGCCAATTTGATATAGTGTTTGACTTTCGTGTAGTTATAGCCTTACTTTAATATATACGGTTAAGTGTTTTATATTTTTATCTGAAGTTAAGAAATATATCTCAGTAAAGACTAAAAATTGAAAAATAAAAATAAAAGAGTATTGAATGAGAGCATTGCAAACTGAAGCATACATTTTAACTCAAAATCTGATAGCCATCTTTAAATTATGAAACAAGTACAGAAAATAATAAAAAGTTATAAAACCATGAGTGCCATAAAAATAAAACAAATTTCAAGAAATGACTATAAAAAATAAAATAAAACATAAATATGATTGTGACATAACTTCACTTAAAATATTTATTTTTTCTGTCTAAATCTTATTTATCTCAAGAATTTTGATCAAAAATTCTCTTAAACATCTTTCAATTATTTTTTTACTTATTATGAATACAGTTATTTTTTACATATGATAAATATAATTCTAAATAAAGGATCCTTGACAATATCTCGAGAAATATGCATGACCAACAGTTATACAACATGAACTAAAAATTAATTAAAAGAATTTATTGAGAATTTAGAATGCACAAAATTTTAAAATAATATTAACACGACCAATTATACTTTTATTCATTTTGTTTCTAAAATACAGAATTTTTTTATCGTAATTTCTATTAAGACTATATGAAAAATGGGAGGGAATAAAACTGAACTCTCGGATTCCTAAAATTATTCCAAATAGTGTTTGCTTGAAGAGTTGATAAAAATAAACTATCATAGATATTCACATCCTTTATAAATAAGAATAATGTATGTATGCTCTCTTTCTTTTGATTTGTTTTCCAGACAATTCAAAAGTCTTTTTTGCTTTCTGCTGCCAGTAAAACATTTTTTTATTGTTACGAAAAGCAATATCTAGAAAATATATTTCTGTCGTTGCTTGTTTCTTTATAGAAAAACATTTCTCATTTTCGAAAAAAAACATGATAGTAAAAAACGATCATATTTTAGCGAAATTTATAGAAAATCAAACAAAAATATTGTTTGGAAAGTGAAATGCTGGAATCAAGTATGAACTGAAAACTATTGAGAATGTAAAATGTAAGAGAAAAAAAATGTTGTCATGAAATGTTATCTGCTTTAAAGGGACGATGACTTCACAGGGCAGAAATATAATGGTAAAACATATGTAAGGAAGCCAAGAACTAGTTGTAACGCCCATGTGATACTTAGTTTATAAACGTTTTAATCAAAATTTCTGGTAAACATGATATTTTTAAAGGACACTGATATTTTAATACAGTCAGTAACCAGCGGAAACAGAAAAGTGGTAATTTTTAATTATTTAATTATTATTAAATTGATAATTTAGTCTATGTATTTTATTTTAATAAGCTGCTTAATCATTGTCTCATTATTTAATCATGTTAATTATTTTAACTCATCTAGTTATTTTTATTTATACTAAAACGTTTGAGACTGTGAAATGAGGCAAACTAAAAAAAAAGTTCAGAATAAATGTTAACAGATAAAATTTCCCAAGTTTTCTCTTCAATTGTATTTGTTCGGTGTATTTAGACATTTGACGTTAAATTTTACTATACATCTCTCTAAAGAACATACTACTTTAATTTAATCTCTCAAAAAATATACTACTCTAATATACGTCTCACATTTGTGAAAATAGAGGCTCTAAATTTAAAAAAGGAAAAATTTTATATTCCTAAATCATCATCTAATAAAGAAGTAGTGGGTGTAGAAACTCACAATATAGGGAATATAAATATAAATAAAAACAAAAGATAAAAGAAATGGAAAAGTTCAGGGGAAAAGATATAGAAAAAAGGGGAATAAGTTTGATTAAAAAGATTTTGAGTTAAATATTGATCATGAAAATAGAAGGATTTTCTTCTATGTTACACACATTTATTATTTTATTGCACCGAGTGAACCAAAACTCAGAACGAACTTTAAAAATGAGTAATTCGAAAACAAATAGAGATAAAAAAAAAACGTTTTGCACTAAACTGATGGAAAAGGAGGTTTTTGTTTGGTAACGAAACAAAAATAGTTCTGTTATCTCCCAATATATGGCACTATTGGATTTCTGATGTAGGATTAGGCAAATGCAACAGAAAATGATAGTCGAAGTTATATGCACCGAAATTCTGTTCATAGTTCAGAATGCCCTCTTAGTTAAACTGTATTATAAAAATACGGAAAGTACCACTACAACTTTGAGAACATATCGTTGCATGAAGGTTATACGCTGACCAATAACGTCTTCTGCATTGAGCAAAGTGATGAAGAAATTTCAAATTAAAGGTTCTTTGGAGTCAAGTCCAATAAGTGGACGTCTCTCAGCAGCCGCTACTGTTGCCACGAGAGTGTAGCAGGTGGTGCAATTCATGTAGGATGTTTCTGCACATGGGTAGTGTAGTGCTCAAAAAGTTTTGAGGCAAACAGGAGAGTCGTACAAAGGGTTCTGGAGAGCACTGTGAATAAATCTTAAATGGTATTCCTACAGGTTGCAGCGTAACAAAGAACTGAAACCTCCTGACTTTAACTCTCGTCATGATTTTGCGAATTTGGTATTCAATTAAAAGGAAGAGCAGTATGACTGGTTTCAGACTGTGCTATGGAAAAATGAAACGCATTTCACCTTTTCTGACGTTGTTAACGACCACAATTGTCTAATGTGGACCACGGAAAATTCACATGCATTTGTTCACGACCCTTGCAACAGCCTGAAGTAAAATTCTGGTGTGGCTTTATTGCTGGTTTTATATCCTTTATAATCCTTTTTTGAGGAAGTATGCAAAACAGCTTATGTCACTGGTCAGCGATATGCAACACTGTTACAGACAAACACTATTCCTGAATAGGCTCTCCAAACAGTCACTTTTTCGCAATATGGAGCACCACCTCATATTACTCTCCCTGTGCATCGCCTGCTACGCTCAGCATTTGGGGAGGATCGTATTATCAATCGATCTTTTAATCACGTAGGGCTCCCACGATCTCATGATCTGACACCCTCTTACTTTTGACTGCGCTGATTCTTGTCGAAAGTGTACCCCAACCAACCTGCATCATTAGCAGCACTGAACGATGTCATCCACCATCCCGCTACTAAATGTTCTGAACGGTTTGGTGGCTCGTCTCACATATGCACCTCTGAATGATGGACTACACAGTGCACATTTAACTAATTAACTGCATTTAAACTGACTTGAAAGCTGTCAACATTTTTTTCATTTGTTAATCATCTTTAGCCGAAATAAAAATATATAACTTCATCTGTTGGTTGCCAAAAAAAAAAAATTTGTATTTCATTGCCACACAAAACCCGGCTTCTTTTCCTTCCGTTTAGTGCAACCGCATCTTCTTTATCTTTGTTTACAAATTAATCATTTTTAAAGTTTGTCCTGATTTTCACCTGGCATATAAATATCGCATAGTATGTTTCATTAGCATCTTGTTTTGAAGCAAACAAAGTTAAGGTTATTTAGGGATTAATCATGGTGATTTTGCTCATCGTTCAGATATCTTGGATAACACCTTAATTGAAATATCCTCCCCCCAACCAACCTAGACTATTCTAGAGTGAAGATATTCAGTCCCGAATAGATTTAGTATCTAAAAATAGAGCATCCTTTACCCTTCTTCGAAAAATACAACATCGAACTCATTCCATCCCAGCCATTGAGAGAAGATTTTAAACCAGACTATCACGGTCCATAATTATCATGAAGTAAAATGGTATCAAAACTTCATTTTCAAAATTTGAGTTCAAAATCCAAGCCATTGGAAGTAATCTATAAATTGCTTGCGACGGATGCAATTTTTATGCAGACAGATATGTTTGTTGATTAAATTAATTTATTTCATTATAAATCACTCGATAACATTTATTATGTAATAATAAATTACATTGTTGCCGAGTGATAGTAATTGATAAATATCTCGTTATTTTAATTGATAAATAATTGCAAAGAAAAAAAAGGTTGTTAAATAGTTGTTTATATTGTACATAACAGCATATCAAAAGTTTGTTAATACTTATCCTATAGCCAGGTCATGTTGCAAAAACCAGCATGTTTTGGGAAACAACTGTGACTCTAAAATCAACCAAATTGTTGAATGTTTTGATGGAAAATTTGAATGAAAGTTCAGCTGTAAAACAAAGTAAGGATAAACAAGAAATCACAAATAGATTTAAAAACCTAAGCAGTTTTACAGAAATTGATACAACTCTCAATATTTCCTTTTAAATGTCTATTTTCATATTTTTACTAAAACACGCTATTTCTTTTTAATTTGGCGTTTACATCATTGTTGTTTGGAAAAAAATTCTTTAATTTTTATGATTTAATTTATAATTTTTAACACATTTTAAGACAGCAATAATTAGGTAAAATAATTGTTATTCAATAAAGTGTTCTTTATTCTTTCAAACAAGTTTATTTTTTACCTAGCACTTACATTCCAAATTTCTTCGAAGTGCATTTGTTTTTTGCAATTTCTCTGATTTATTTTACAATTATATATCCGGATTCCAAGTCATGTCATGGACTGCAAGTCGACCATTGATAATAAATGTCATAGTCATAAATAGGACAATCGTTCTTATCGAAGAAATATTGAGATAATCGATGAAGCTTATCGTTTGGAAGCAGCGGTTCCTCATCCAATTCGCCATAGGATGATTAAAAACTTTATCAACCACTGACTCTAGAAGTGTTAGAAAATATAAACTTTTTTTTTATTTCTTCAAGTAAAAAGAAATTGGAAAGCTCAGAAATGTTAATAAATTAATTGCAATTTTGCATTTATTTTATGAATGAATCCACTTTTGAAAGAGATAAAAAAAAGTTTTTATGCTTCAGATATTTTTCAATCTAATTTTTATCATTTCTTGATATGGTATAAGCATTGGTATTTTGTCATTTCTTTCTTTCCAATTTATCGCCATGTAATTTTTTAAAAATAAAGTCCACCTACCTTTATTTATGCCAAACAGGAAAGAGGTCACATCTAAGCTCTAAATCGGAAGATGTGGTGTAAAGTTAAATGATAAATATTGACGATATCAAAATTGATTAAAGAAAATAATTTCTTTTCAAGTGGAAAAATACGAATTAGAAGAGGACATTCAACGCGTATGTCAAAAATGCAATGCCTAATATCTACTCTGTACAAGATTTATAGCTTGAAGCATGCTAAAATTACAAAAACATGATTTAGTATTAGTTTGCATACATTTTAGCATACTTTTAACTACATATTTGCATACATTTTAGCTGATTAAGAGACTGTCATTTAAATTATTAATACTAAAAGAGATAAAAACTGTAAGCAAAACGAATAAATTATTTTTAGTATTAATAGAATTTTAATTTCAATTACAAATAAAAATATAAAAATCACGTACAATTTGACAATGAGTATTTATATTCTGTTCATTTTGCACTGTTTCAAACATCGTTAAATACCTTTTTTATTTTATAAGCACTTAGATATGAACAAATATTATTAGTTGCGATTTTGTTAATTTTAACTTCAGGTTAAAGGTACAAGACTCAAAAGGAATAACCGAGCAACGTGAAAATGTTTCTTTGTTTAATACTAAAAGAGAATTTAAATTACTAATCACATCTTAAATGGATATGCACACATTTTTTCCATATAACAGAGTTTGAAAAATAAATCAGAGATTCAATATTTTAATAACCAATTAAAAGACTCTCAATTGTTAAAATCTACTTTTTCATTCTAATTAAATACCACATTTAATATTTGATCAAGATAAAATACATAGTTATGTTTCAATTAAAATGATTTTTGTATTTTTTAAGGAATATAATACAACTTCAATTCCCTTAGTAGAAAGAAGAAAATACTTTCGAAACCTTCTTATGATTAAAAGTTTTATCATTCTTCAAAATATTTAAGGAAATAAAATTTCTTAATCAGTTAGAAGAGAGAACTGATTAACGAATATAACGTGCATCGAAATCTTAAAAATTGTAAATGTTTCTCCTTCAAACTTATGTATAATTCAGCATTATTACAGTCTTGTGTACAATTTTAACATCTTTCTATTGGCTAAGAATATATATGAAGGAAACATCAATGCTAGAAAATAATTTAAATTGTTTGAATAAAATTCAATTTTTTGTATTTATAAACTAAAGAGAAACTAAGAAATTTGCACTTTTGCCCCAAATATGTATGCATTGGAGGAGCAAAATCATGTGCATTAATTGATACGTTTACAAGATGGTTCTGGAATATTTTGAAATGCATGATTTTACACTAGGTTCTTTAATTTTTAAAGAAATTTAATTAAATAAAAACGCTGATATCCTTGAACTATCTAATTTAAAGAAATTTTAAATAGATGGAAACATGATGCCGATTTTAAATTTTTATGTGAAATAATATTTTTTCTTCAAGGCCATTACACTTTGAGTTATCATCTGAATACAGCACGATAAACAAGAAGGGTGGCTTGATTTCTGATTCTGATGTAAATAGCATTCATATCTTAGTAATATTTTTATGTTAAATTAAGAAAGCACAATTTTTTTATATTTTTCAGTTACTAACGTATACTACAAATCAGGTAATAGCGAAAGAGAAATCAAAATATGATATTTGTTTGAAATTTTAAGTGAACAATTTCCCAGTTTTAGAGTATTTTGTTATTATAGAGCCTTTCAGCCTTATTATTTGGCTTTAAACTTTTAATTACAAAATAATAAGGTCATCACAGTTAAGATTCTTACATTACCTTTTTAGTTACATAGAAAAATCCTTGAATTATTCATCTTTTTATGGAATAATTTGACCATCGTAGAAGAATGAAAAAATTGAGAACAAAAATTTGATTACAATGTTAAGTTCTTAATTCTAGAAAAATGTTTTATTCATGGAAATTAGAAACCCTCTGATTCTTATTATTATGAATTTAATGCTCTGTTAAGGTATCAAAAAACATGAAAGTGCTTTTGAAATATTTAAAATTATTCTGCAAATGTATTTTTCTTTGAGTAATCTGAATATAAGAATACTTTCATTGTCACAAGGCAAAATAATGATAAAAATGATTAAAGTACTTTTAGAAAATCATCCTACTTTGTTTTACTAATACCATTTTATGGTACTTGAAAATTTTAGTTGCTTGCAACTAAAAGATATGATAAACCCTATAATAAGAGAATTAATTATGAAAAATTCACATTTTCTGTTAAAAAAGTACCGAAGTTGAAAATATATTTCTTATGAAAATGAAGCACGCGAAATTTTATTACTTTGCAAATAGCAAGTAATCCATTGAGAAAAAGACTTTCAAGCATACTGATATAAATTTATAGTCATGAGTATCTTATATCACATCGATACTTCTACATTTAAGATTGCAAAACGTTGCAGCCATTTTATATTTTAAATTGTATAACATTCTTTCATCTAAATTGAAAATTAATAATCAGTAATATTCGACTAATGAATGTTTTGTATTTTATCGGCAGATAGCTTATTGATTTTTTAAAAACAAAATTGAATTAGAGGTTATATATGTATATATGTAACGTATTCTATAACTAATATAATTACGTATTATTTATGTCTCCCAACATAAAAATATAAAATGAATTTTTTCATGGGAAGTACTTTAAAATATATCAAATCCTCTTTGTTAATACATTATATGGAATTAATATACCATTTTAAAATATTTATTTGATGAATATATATATTATTAATTATTAATCAATCTTTATAATAAGCAAATTTTTAATTGAATAATAGAAGTCCCTGATAGTATAAAATTCAAGGTTTGGTTATTCTAAAAATTTGCTTACAATTTCCTTGCCGTTAATGCTATAAAAAGCTGGGTTTTTTTTCATGATAAATGGATGCAGGAATAAAATAAATTAGCAACCACTTTATAATTTTATTCTCTATACGTCTAAAACTTATATAAAAAGTTTTGAAAATTCTATCTGTTGTCCTTTGAACATAGATAGAAATATTGTTTTATAGCATTTTATGACGAATGTATTTTTATATAGTAAAAAATGCATCTTACATTTTATTTCGTATTTTTAAGTCAGCAAGACAAGAAGTTAGTAGATTGTTGTTTTCCGAATATGAAATATTTTATTTTGCTACAAAGAATATTTTTTCGAAATCTCCCCACCTAAAAATCCATTATATGTTTGCTGGATAAGTATGCTTTATTTTATTAAGAAATGTTGATAGAGAAATATAATATTTGAAAACAATTGCCATACAATGTAGCAATAGACATACTGTAAAAATATTTGATATAAAAGTAATTTATAAAAGATAATAATATGAAAATTTTATTTATTTCATGTGATATGATTTTTTTCATTTTTAATTTCTTTGGGTCATATTATGATACTAAGCTGTATTCATGCATTTTATAATATTAATTTGGATTTCTATGGTAAAGAAGTTTTGCATTAATTTATATTTTGAATAATGAGCAGATTTGATATATGTAACAGTTAATAAACTGTTCAAAATAAATATTGTTAGAAACAAATTGTTATTTATATTGAATGCATGAACAAATATTATGCAATGTAAGATTTTCAGATTATTCAGTTGTTTATTTGTCAATGTATATATATTAGATAAAATTTAGGAAAATTAATTGATTTGATTGAGAAAGGCAGTTTAGTTAAAACCCTAGAAAAATAGATCTTTGAATCCAATTTTCATTTTTATTTTTTTGGGTGAATTATTATTTAGGCATATATTTGGTTTCTGATTTAAAACAAAAACACCTAAAGTATTTGATCATATTATTGAAACAAAACGATTTTTTTCGGATCACATGATTTATAAAAAAATATTTGTTCTTAATGACAGTATAAAGTTGTTTGGAATAATACTTTTCAGTAATTTGATTTTCAATTGGCAATACTCTTCATTTATGACGATCTTGCGTAGTGTTTACTAGTCAACTATTACCAGATTTCATTGAAGGACAGAAGTAATTAAATGTAACAAAAAAAGAAAAAAGAACAGAAAATTATCCATTGACATCAAAATTAGAATTTTATATTTGGTATTAGAAAGCTAGCATCGAATTTTGCTTTTTAAAATCCTTAACGTAAAGTGGTGATAACGCATATAAACATCGAACTCAATACAATTAGATGCATCTTAAATTTTGTAAAGAATCATAATAAAATGAATAAAATTTAATTTTTATCGATAATTGTACTTAAACCGTTCAAAAATGAAGGATTGTATTGAGTGGTTACACATCGATTGTGCCTAATTGGTTAATCAATATTAATTATTATCAATAATAATAAATAATATAGAGTCCCCAATATTAAAAAATGAAAAAGTACTATTTAGAAGTAAGTACTGTAACTCTCAATATACTAAAACATATCTTCTTTGATGAAAATCAAAATGCAGCAAAAATATTGTATTGCTCAGGCTACGTGAAGATTGAATTCTTTTCTTCAAGTTCCGACAATCTGTTGAAAGTATATCTCTAATCGGCTTTTTTTCAAGCCAAGTTGAAATAAATTGACCCTAGATTCTAGAATTCTTCTATGCGTGATCTGCTTTTCTTGTTTAATATAAAATGAAATTCTGATGTCTTTTGACCAGCATTCCTGTGTAACTTCTGGTGATTCCTTTTGACGCCATCTATTGACGTCAAAATCGTTAATCTATTTCCAAAGCTCGGATACTGAAATGTTTAGGTTTGATAACATCTGAAATTTGTTAATGTGGTGAACGAACAAAAAATGTAGACTTTTCCTAATGCCAACACCAATCAGAGAACAAGTGTTGTTAATTTTTCTTATTTCCTAAAACAGTACCCTGTGCCTTGAATAAGAAAAAAAAAATAATAGTATTTGATATCAGCAAAAGAATCTGCTTTAAAAGACTTTGAATAAAATTCAGTAATAGCATAGGGACTACAGCATAGCAAATATAAAATGGTAAGTGTTTATGATTAATTTCTAATGAAATTTTCATAAAATTTTTCGTCTTGCAACTCAGACAAACTTTTATTCAGAATACATTAAGTTCAATAGATTTCATCTATTCATACTCCAATACGAACACTCCTTTCTTTATAATAATATTGTACATAGTTACTTTTTCTGTGCTCCGTAAATAAAAACTATTTTTTTTTCTTAATAAATATTCCACGTATATTCTTTTGACCGACATGGAATCCTAGAAATTCCAAGTTCGAGGATAATCTGTGGCAAAAGAAAGAGAGAAAGTGGCAATATATTATTTATAAATAATTTGCTCTTCAATAATCTTTAAGATAGTCCTTTTTTCAAATTAACTCTTTTGAAGAAATATAAGTTACTCAAATATTAATCACTATGAGATTTGTCTTTGTTTCATGCAGGATATGTAACATTTGTTTGTAATAGCTTAAGTATAACTTTCGATAATCAGCGAATTTTGGTTACAAAACTTCAACAAACCATCACACTAAATGTATAAAAAGCAAAAGGACATAATAATTTAAACTTCAACCTTTTCAAGAAAACCAAACAAACAATATATTTGCATAATTTAGTCAATTATATTGCTTATAACTTTCAAAAATCGATGGCAGATGTTTATTGATCGTAACAAAAAAATAATATGTGTGTGCCAAATGAAAAAAATAAATTATGGTAATATATGCATTGTCAAACAATGCCAATCTTAATAAATCCAAACTTTTTTGTAAAGCAGGTATTTTTTTAGTAAAAATGAAGGAGATGCCGTAAAAACTGCTTTTTGATTTCAAAGGTAATGACGTCAGAACTCATTACTTATTAATTAAAAGTTGCCGAAAATGAATAATTACCGAGCAATTCTGAAACTGTTTGAGGCAGATGATGAAGTTATTGACTGATTTAATTACGAGCAAAGGGTACGCGAGCAAAGAAGAATGAGGATCAGCATTATGGATTATACCTGGAGGAAGAACAGCTCATAGAAAAAAAGTGCATTACCTTAACAGCTGACAGTGAAAGCAGTTTTTACCAAAGTTTGCTGCCGGTGTCCATTAATTTTTTTTTCTCTCGGGAATGATGTGGCAAAAGGCATAGGTTACTATAATCGTTGTTTTCCAGCTGCTTCATATAGGAACTTGGTTATAATTTAAAATGGCGCGTTGCTGTTTAAATCATTTGTATAATAATTATTTGGTTGTCAAAATAATAATGTTCAGAACATTGTTATAATTTATAACAATCTATGGCTGTTTCAATCATTGCTTTAATAATGTAATTAATAACTTTGATTATTAAAACAATAATGTTAGAATCATTATTATAATTTAAAACAACATATTGATGTTTCAGTCATTGCTTTGATAATACTTTGGTTGTTGAAGCAATAACGTTAGAATCATTTTTATAATTTATAGCATCCTCTTTCAGTCATTGCTTTAAGAATATTTTTATTATCTAAACAATAATGTTAGAATAATAGCTCTAATTATAACTTACTGAGGTTTCTGTCATTGCTTTAATAATACTTCGGTTGTTGAATCGATAATGTTAAGACCATTATTATGATTTATTACGACTTATGGATGTTCAATCATTGTTTTCCTAACACTTTGATTATCAAATCAAAAATGTTGGGAGTATTATTATAATTTAAAACGACCTATAGATGTTTTAGTCATCTATAAGTCTATTTTGATTATATGTGAATTGTATACCTTTCAAAAATCTCTCAGCCTTTTTTCCAGTTTTTATACGAACAGGAATTGATATCGCATAGGAACTCTAATTTCAAATTTATATTCAGTTTTTAGGAAAGTTCACATATCTATCCTTACGTCTTTTTTTAAGAATAATATAAGTTATGAAAATAATTATAATATGCAGTGAAGTATAATATAATAAGCATCTAAATAAAATATAAATACATACAATAATAATACGTAAAAATAAATAAATAAAATTATAAAGTAAAATAGCATAAAGCAGCCTCAAGTTTCTAGATATAAAATTTTTACACCTTAATTTGAAATCAAGAATTGTTCTGATAGATTCTTCTTTCAAAAATTTTGTTTTATATTTGTTTCAAATATAGAAAGAAGTCGAGTAAAAATTGGAAAGTAGACAAAACTGAAAGGTTCACAAAAGTTTCAAAAATGATTGAACTAAAAAAAAACTATGTTCAATTTTTTTAAAGTAAAGTGTTAATTAAAGTTTTTTTTTACCATCAATATTTTTCAAACTTTTATCCTTTTCATTCCAAATTTCTCAAAAGGCAAACTTTGTTCCTTAGAAGTATATTTTTTTAGTTTATAATTTATTATTGTTAATTAGCGTAGCATTGATTTATTCATAATAAAAAAAGAATCTGATAAAATAAAAATAATTGTTCTATTAGTCACAAAAAATATTTCGATAATTTAGTGACTATCTCATTTAGTTACCAAATTTCTAATTTTATAGAACTTAGAATGATTAAAAAGTACCCTTAAAGTATCTAAAATGAAACACTTTTTTACTTTTAAGAATCAAAAGAACTTTTGTAATTTCTTTTTACGTCAATTATAAATTCATGAAACTGAAATGTCTATAAATAGTTCGGGTTTTTTTGTTTATTTTCCGTATCAATATATTTCTAATAAAAGCAAAAAAAGTTCTCAGTGACATTCGTGGAATTGATACGGATGAATTACTTTTTCTGACTGAAGAAAGCGAAATATGAAAGGAAAGTCTAATGTATGTTTGATCATGTGTTTAGCTGTTTGAAAAATTTACTTATTCAGATAAAATAAAATTTAACCGTGAATAGTTTAATATTTTGTTTTCCGTAAATCTGTGTCAGACCCTAGAACTCTATATGTATAAAGTCAAGCAATATTAAATTTCTATTCGATATGTGATTTTGCAATGGATGAAAATTTGAATATATTTGAAGCTTTTATTATAATATGAAGGATTACTCCTCACAAGTTTTCGTCTCTTATCGTTCTAAGCAAGCATATTCTCAGAAAATGATGCATTCATGAAAATTAATTATGTGTTTCTAGCCAGTGATATATCATCATCTCATAAATTAGCTGTGTGAAATATATTGTTCAAAAAAAATTTTTTTTTAATAATACTTTATCCATAAGAAGCATGAAATCGCTCCATCCTTCACTATATCTATTATATTTCTTAAATTTTTTTAAAACTTCTAAATTTTAAATTTTTTTAAGATTATGGTATAATTTATTCACTTCAACAACAGCCCATCCATACGATAACAACAGTCAATCCATAAAATTTTCCACTTAACAAAAAAGTCATGAAATGTTTACCATTATTTCTTTTAAAAATATAGGCCAGTTGAAATGTACGCAAAAGCAAAGTTATTTTGTACCAGAGGATTTTTACTAATAGCTTTTAAATAATTATTCTTGTTGATTACTCCTATTTCTAAATGAATAAAGACCCATTACTTTAGAATGCTTGTTGTAATTTTTATAACACATAAAAACACTTTCACTAGTGTAATTAATCATGCCTTGTTGTTATTTTTTGAAATATTTACACTTAAAGATATATCAGGTTTTCAAAATAATAGTTCTTTTTGTTTATGAATGCATACTATTTGTATTACAAGCAACTGTATACCATTTATGGATGCAATTGCAAACATTACAATTGTTAACATTTCATTTGGAATTGTAAATTTATTATTTCATTAATTATATTAAGACTGGTAAGTTTTAGGAATGTTAGACCTTCTTTAAACATGCATTTGTTTCTTGGAGTCTTGACTGCATTTTTCTATACTTTTGGAGAACAGGTGAATTCTAAATTCTCCATTTTGTAATTTCATATTTATCTATAAGAGTGTAATTTCGTTACTATTACTAGAAATACTAGCAACTCTAAGCTAGAAATACTAGCAACTATTATAAAAGCTTCATTAATATCACACTCATAATTTTTATTTAATACTTTCCTATGATATAGTTTTGTATTCCTATGAAGCATTTCCTTCGTTTACATGATTATTTTTTCAGTTCTATTTTAACATAAAAAGACAGCTAATCCACATCACTAAAACTAGCACAATGTAATAAGTATAAACTACAAACTTTGCCTGAACCCCTGTATCATATGTATGAGACATAAATATTATAATTAGTCTCAATGAACAAACAAGATTAATAGTTTATCCAGTTTATATGGGAGATTATTAATTTACAAGAAAAAATATTTGTTGTCGAGTTTTTTATGAGTCCTTGGAATTTGATACTTTTATCACGAATATATTTTTATCGTTTAATTGTTTTAAGTATTTTAATAATTTTTTAGATTTTTATCATCAAGCAAGTCTAAACAAAATAAAAAGTTAGAATATTTTCAAAATGACACAATATTTGACATTTATTAGTTATAAAACTTTTTCTCTGTCTGAAAATTAAACTTAGTTCTCAAAAATTTCATCATGTCCCAGGTAAAACCTAGTGCAAAATATTGTTTAATATTGTGCGATATTATATATATTAAACTATATTCTATAATACTGAACAATATTGCTAATAGGGACCGATGTTGTACAATATTCGTGGGCTACTAGAGGAAACAATCCCTTTACTATATTTTTAAGACGTACATGATTGTGCTCCTATGATAGAATAGACAAAAATATGTTTTAGTATTAAAAACTTTTTTAATAATTTGCTTGTAGTTATTGATAATCCATAAAGCATGGAAACTATTACAGAATGTACTCATGAGAGGAATGAATGTACAAATCGAACGTATTAACGATAATAATCTATTCTATTGAACAAATGAATTGAAAATCTATTCAACCTACACATACGCTATTTTAAATTATTTAGGAATCTATTGGTCAGCCCATTACATTTCAGGACATTCAATTTTGTCCAACTATTACTTCCTGATGGCAAATATGAAGTATTTTAATACATGAGAATCAGATTCCGTTATCTGATGTCATCAACATTGTAGTGTCCGCGCAAATGTGTACTTTAGTTGACATTCGCGGATTAGCAGTCTCGAAATTTGATCATTCACAGAGTAATGACAATGGATTTGAGGAGATCAGAAATGTTCTGACAGTGCAGTGCAGGAAAAGCTATTCTGGGCTTCTGGGGAATTAGAAACATGCCATTGTAGTTGGTACAATGTAATAGGCTAAATTTAGAATATAAGATAGAAAATGCAGTATTACCATTTCGTTATATGAAAAGAAATAGCACAATAAAGTTTTGAAAGTTATATTCTTACAGAATTGGATATTTACAGAAAGACAATTTTGTATATATATATATATATATACAGAAGGAGAGAGATGGATGGATGGATAGTAACGAATGCGCAATAGTGTTTCTCTGTTCAGAAGACAGTAAAAATTGGCATGATTTATGTTAAGAAATGCAGTTTTATAGATGTTTTAATGGCAATCGTAATTCGTGTTAGATTCATGATTTCCGGTCTACTCGGAAATTTGGTAATCTGATGACGATTTTGAAACTTTGACTGCTGACATGAAGACAATGACGTGAATCTTGTTTCTAATTACTCAAAGGACTTCAGTTTCAGTCTTTGTTCTAGAACTATCAATGCCTTTTCGCAAAAGCTATGAAACCAGAAGCGCTTTGAAGGATACAGTCAGTCATTGAATATTCAAAAAGGTAGAATCTGTCTTTGGAGATTGATACCCGACAAGTTCTCTCTGAGAAAAATATATTGTTGATATTATATAATTCTGAAATATTACTTAGAAATTATTTTACTGCAATCAGTTTTTTGCGTCGGTTTGTCTATACTTTGTTGCATTTCGTGATGAATAAATCATCTTTATCCGTCATTTTGTGTGAGTCTCGGGTTTTCTAGTACACAATCAAAGAATTTAATTTTCTCCTTAACTACACACACACACACACACACACACACACACACACACACACACACACA